>CM068488.1:692500-750000 GCA_034769265.1 Remorina albescens
ATGATGGATGGATGGATGATGGATGGATGGTGGATGGATGATGGATGGATGGATGGATGGTGGATGGATGATGGATGGATGTTGAATGGATGGATGGATGATGGATGGATGGTGGATGGATGATGGATGGATGGATGATGGATGGATGGATGATGGATGGATGGTGGATGGATGATGGATGGATGATGGATGGATGGTGGATGGATGATGGATGGATGATGGATGGATGGTGGATGGATGATGGATGGATGTTGAATGGATGGATGGATGATGGATGGATGATGGATGGATGATGGATGGATGTTGAATGGATGGATGGATGATGGATGGGTGGTGGATGGATGGTGGATGGATGGGTGAATGGATGGTGGATGGATGATGGATGGATGTTGGATTGGGAATGGATGGATGGATGATGGGTGGACGGATGGTGGATGGATGAAGCTCCTCAGGTGGTTGGTGTTGTTTCCTGTCATATTATCAGTGTTACTGATGGCCAATGAATCTTCAGGGTTAAGAAAAAAAAAAAGCAAAGAACAAACCTCTATCACAACTTTCCTGGACAGGACCCTCAGAGTCACACATTCAAATCAGGCTAACACACACACACACACACACACACACACACACACACACACACACACACACACACACACACTTACTTCCCAGTGCTGAAGGTTTGAAGGTAAATTAATCGGATACTCAGTTCAGTAGCTGTGATCTCACTGAACCTTCAGTGTCTGAATGATGAAGATTAATCTGTCAGAGATGCTGCTGATGTCATCCAGTGTGTTGTGTGTGTGTGTGTGTGTGTGTGTGTGTGTTGAGTCACACTTGGCCTGTTGAACGTCTTCAGGAGGAATTCATTCTCTGCTGAGCAGCTCTAAATATTTCCAGATGGAGGGAACGCCCCACCACGGCTTCCTGTGGCCCTCCCTCTAATCCCTCCTTCCAACCTTCCTTCCATCCCTCCTTCCATCCCTCCTTCCATCCTTCTGCCCTTCAAGCTGAGGTCTTTAAATGAACTGCTGCCGTCATCCAGGCCGAGTCAAAACAGAAGCCACAGACTGAATCGTGTCGTGCTTCACTGTAAACTGAGGTTGACTGTGGAAGAAGGAAAAGGATTCAGGAACTGTTTGGGCTCATTTTGTGAACTGAATCTCTTTGTTGGATTGATGATGAGGATAAACACGAACATTTTCACTGTTTCCTCACATTGTATATAATGAAGTCATTGTTTCCTGCTTCCCTGATTTAGTTTATTGTTAGCAGCCAATAAGTATTTATTAAAGGTTTGATTTATTTTTGCTCGGCCTCTAAGTGGTTGGAGTCAGGTTAAATATCTTTTCATTATTGGTTGGTTTTTGTGTGACCGATCTACTCCGGCCCTGTCAGTAAATCACTGATGACTGAAATGAATTTAAACTAACTCACTGCTGTGAGCGGCTTTTTGCTTCTTTACAAACTGAAGGTTGCAGCTCTGGAAATGTTCTGGGCAGCAAAGTGCCATCCTCCCTCAGTCCACCGATGTGGTTTGGATATCGCTCTGTAGGATTTCTCTCCTGTTCCTGGGGATCCGAGTCAGCTTCAGCCATTTCTGTCTTAATGGCAGCGCGTTCAACGAAAAGAAAAAGTCACCTCTGAGGAATTTTTATGGGTTTCTCTCTCTCTGAGATCACACGGGGACCTCGGAAGAATCTGTGAGGGACCCCTTCATGTGGGTTTTTATGGTTCCCACAGATTTGAAACACTCAGAATATGATAAAGGTTTATTTAAATGCTGCTGGTTCCACACCCAACATCTCAATGCCGTCACGGCAAACGGTCCAAACTGCCAGAAAGACCCAAAAACCACCGGAACACCACAAGGGACAGAAACTAATTTACATCCTTTACATGATCATCACAGACATCACAGACTAAAAAACTAATTGCTGTCAACTTCCATTGGATCCACAGTTAGTAATTCAGGACGGTCCCTGTTAAATTTTTCAGAGCTTTATTGTTCCATGATGCTTTGAGCTGGAAACATCTTGTTTTTTTTACCTCCTGAAACTGAGTCACAGCTCTTTTAAAACAAGCCCGTCCCTGTTCGACACAGACGTCTTTGCTGAGTGACAGATATCATGAGCTGATCCTGAAAATGTGGAGACATTTTTAAAAATGAGGAAAAGCACAAAAGGGATGAAAATCCTCTGTGTGTGTAATTAAAGAAACCTCCCTGGCAGCTCTCTGGTTTCAGATCTGTATTCATAAAATCTGAAGTTTCAGATCAGCAGCTGCAGCCGCTGAAAATTGGTGAGAGTGTCAGAACTCGTTGATCGGAGGAAACAGACTGAGACCCAAAAGAAGAAGTGAGACCAAAAAAAGAGGCATTCAAAATTTCACAACAATATTTTACTGTTTCTAAACGTCTACAATCCCTCTGAGAGATTCTGCCAACAGCAATACGGTCAGAGTGAATCGATAAAATCAGTTCAGAAAAAAGAATCATCCTCTGAAGACCACGAATAAGCAGCACATATCACCCTAATCCGGCTTTTGTTAACATAAAATGACCAGTTTGGTAAAACAATGACTTGTTTCCTTTATATGGAGATTTAACTGACACTTTGGATCCACATACACCATAAAAAAATCAAAAAATAAATAAAATAAATCAGGTCTCAAGGAGACAAACGCAGGAAATAGACTGAACCCTTTTATCCTTTTTTTTTGACGGACCTCTGACTTTATTGCGTCTTTATTGAAACCAAACTTCCACCTTCGGGCCAAGAATAAAATCTAAGCCCTCTCTGGGGCGACGCTGAGGCCCAGCAGGGCCCTGAGCCAAACGTTAACCTCAAAAAGATGTCATCACTACAGTCCCCACAATTCATCCTGAGGGGAACACGAATGTGCCAACCACATTTCATCACAACCCGCCCAACAGCGCCACAAATATCCGACTTCAAAACACAAAATCAAAGGCCTGTTAAAGGTGGGAGGGTTCATCTTCTGGGGAGCACACAGCCTGAATAGAATTCAGCAGCAGGCTTAGGATCCTGTGACCTTTGACCTTTGCTGCCTTTAACTACACTTCATTAAATGTTGAGTTACGGCTGAATATGGGCTCCGATTTCATACAATATGAGGAAGTGAAGGAATCTCAAGGCCTCTTATGCAACAACACAAAGAACAAACACACACAGAGTTGTGTTTCCATCACCTCAGAGTGCATTACACTAACTCACATTAGTTTCCAGGAAACTGACCGTTACTATGACGACGACTATTATAAAGCGGCCTGTTCTGATGTCCATGAGGGGAACCGACTTTTTGTCCTTAAATGGACGTCGAGTCTGAAGGAAAAGCTCAGTGGAAGGAAACAGAAACACCCGGAGTAGCTGCGACGTGGACGTTCTCCGTCACACCTTCTGGTTTTAGCGTTAGAATGAAGTTCATTTATTAAAATAAACAGCCGCGGCCGTGACCAATCAGAGGCCAGGATGAAGACCATCAGCAGCAGCACTCACCTCTGCTGATTCGCTGTTTCTCCCCCGACAGGATACCCGGAGTGTCGATGATGCTGATGCTCTGGAGAACCTGATTGGGCATCTGAGAGCAGATAAACCTGAAAACACAAAACCACAGAGAGGATCTACAACACCGGACACCATCAGTTAGACCGCCGACAAAACACTGACCATGAAGGAAGCTGGATGTTTGGAGGCGAGCCGCGATGAAGAGGAGCGAGTCCTCTTTACGGCCTTTACTGCCAGATTACTCTTCAAAATCATCAAAATTCTTCTGTTGATTCTCAGGTTTCTGTGTTTTTACGTCGCCTAGTCGTTTCTTAGTTTGTGACTTTGATTTGTAGGTTTCAGCATCCAACTATGAAAATATAATAAAATAATATAAACTGAGCAGAAATTGTACTCATTTAATCCAAAAAACCACAACCTGCATCCTCATCTTTGATGCTTTCATTTGTCTCAACACAATAAATCTCACAGGCCACTTTCAGTCAGATTGATTCTGTGAATAGAACCTGTGTGTGCGTGTGTGTTTTTGTGTGTCTTACATGTAAAGTTAATTTTAGCTGCAGCTATAAATCGCCTCGCTGCTTCAGAGCTGCAGGCTGGCAGCGGGAAAAAACAAAGCGCTACCCTGACACGTGGTGACGCAAACACGCTTCCCCCTGGAAACAATAACTTATTGTGGAAAGTTCCTCCGACGCAGCGACCAACGTCGAGATGGGATTCCTGGTCCGAGGAATGCCTCAACACACACACACACACACACACACACACAGACGCACACTTTGAGGGTTGACTGTCCTTCCACTTCCTCGAAAAAATATTTCTGGATGGAGGAAGTGTGTTTTGACACAAGTGTTTTTAGCTAAGTTTAAACTCCTGATACAACTCTGAGGAATCTGACAGCCAACTGTGTGTGTGTGTGTGTGTCTGTCATCTGACAATGGATGGTGTTTGTGTGCAGTCAGTTGAGTTTTATTTTAGTGTCTGACAAAATTTGAGAATACCTGCAGATGAGGAAAAATCCACCCGGTGTTTTTATTCACATCGATAATGATCAGCTTTGTCTTTGTTGTTGTTGTTGTTTCAGTCTGTCTGATTAATTGTTCCCTGGAGAGTTGTGTGTTTGTGTTTGTTTACCTGTTGAGGAACGAGTTTCCGAACGCGTTGAGCTTCCTGAAGGGTTTCTTGGGGTCAACCACCAGGGCGTTGCCGGGGACAACGCCTTCGTTCTCGCCGTGCATCACCGCGATGAAGCCGTCGGTGGTTGGCTCCGGACCAATCCTCATTCCGGGGAAATCCTGCTCCAACAGGTACCTGAGAGGAGAGCGGGTCACACATCAGTCGGTTTGTGTTGTGTTTTTGTTGACCAGTCAGCACACTGAGCATGAGCGAGCCGGCCAGTTAGTTACAGGAACAGGAAGGACATTCAAATCAGTCAGGTAGGGTTAGAACTGATCAGGAGAAACCTGAATGGGGGGGCCAAGTTTCTGTCCAAACAACCCTTCAGGTCTTAAAATAAAACCTCCGCACTACAGGAAGTGGAAGCAGAAAACGTGTTTATGGTGCAAAACAGTTTCACTGTGTCTGTAGCTGATGACAGACAGCTCAGGTCAGCTGGACAGACCGTCTCATGTCCACAGCGGCTCGGAGGTCACACCACGGCTGCCTCAGACTCAGTCAGGAGATCTGTCAGCTCTGTTTTCACGTCCTTTCATCTCAGCACTGACCTCTTCCACCTCTCACACACTTTTCCTCATTAAAGAAAAGTGAGAGAGGAAGGAAGAGACAGAAGACGGCCGCAGCGAGTCTCTGTCCTCTGACTTCCTGTTGTCGCAGCCTGACGGATCCACAAAAACATCAAAGACAGAAAGATGGAAACCTCCTGAATCAGCTTCACTGAGCTTCAGCTACGGAGGGATTTTCTCTGTCATCATCATCATCATCATCATCATCATGTGATTTGGGAGATGAGAAAAAAAAAAAAAAAACTACAGGAAGCTGAGCTTGTCAGAATAAGGGCGTGTTTGTGTGTTGACAACAAAGACGCTCCCTCCAAACCTGAAACACCAGGACAGAACCACAACTGACCAAAGTGGACTCAGAAGTCCTCATTCTAAACAGTAGCTACACTGATGTTTCCCAGTTTTATCCTTTCAGCTGCGTCTGATTGTTTCTACAACAACTACAGCCCGCCACAATGTTCTCCCCTGAGTCAGTGTGGGCCAATCAGGGAACCACACTGCGACCTTTCCGTGGTCCTCCAGCTGCTGATTGGACCACCGTGACTTCAACCTCCAGCACAGAGAAGAAGAAGAAAATGGAATTTGTCGACTCTGAACTTTACCGGCAACCTGTTCCCAGGATTCATAGCATTCCTCTCAGTTCACATGATTCATAACATTCCTGCAGGCAGGGTGGGGCCTCAGTAGTGGCCACCCCACACACACACACACACACACACACACACACACACACACACACACACACACAAAGTCACACACAGACACACTGACAGCCAAAATCTATGCAGCTTTGGTGGGCGGGAAGTGATTGGTCAGTTCTGTTGTTCGGGTTTGTTGCCAGCACATTAGAATGTTTATACTCGACACACATACAAACACACACACACTGACACACCCCTTGTCTGCAGACATGAAATAAGCTCAGGAGTGTAACTGCAGTGTGATGACCTCAGTCACTGGCTGCAGAATAACAGCCACCTCAACGGCTGCCCACTGCTGCCTTCAAGGACACTCTGGGAAAGACAGCTTTGGCTTCATCTACCTGCACTTCATAACTGACAGAGGAGGGGGAGGAGGAGTTTCCAGACGTGTCCCATCACGTCTGAGATAGTGAGGAACATTAATTTAAAAGGCTCTGATGGAAAAAGCCGCAGTGACTTTGTGATGTTTGTTTTGGTGTGTGTAGGAAGTGGTGGAGTGAACAATGAGAATAACAGAGCAAGAGAGATTTCTGTTTTCCTCAGAGTCTTAATGAATTAATGCCCCCCCCCGAAGGTTCTCCGTGGCTCTCTCCCTCTCACCTGCAGTCATCACAGATTTGTTTTGCTTGGATCAGGTCCTAATAATGGCGGCATTCCCACCAGAAGCAGAGTTGCAGCTCTGTCAAACTGACGCAGTCTCTGCAGGTCTCAGCTCGTCTCAGCTTTCACAGTTTCAGGTGGAGACTCACTGTAACTCTGCAGCGGCAGCAGCTCCGCTTCCTGACACGTCCTCCGGGGGATTGAATCTCACCTGCAGCTCGGTGCCCATGTCGGACACGAGCCGGAGCTTATCAGCAGCTCCGGGTGACCGAGCACATCCACACAAAGGCGTCCGCTGTGACCCGGCTTCACTGATAACTTCATCTGTTCCCTAAACCGCAGACATGTTCCAGCTATTTTTTTGTCAAATCTTCACCCTTCATTTATCTAACATGTCAGAATACGCTCTGATTCATCGCTCAGTAACATGAAACACTACAAATAGGAAGAATTCAAATGAAATCTGGTGTTACTGTGCCTGTAAACACTGTCAGGGATGTGAACTGGCCTCACACCGAATTAAAAGGAGCCGGTCTGGCTCTTCGTCTTTAAACTCAAAAAATCTGCAGCCAGAACAAGAACACCACTGTTTTAATGTTCGATCATTTTAGCAGTTTACTGATTAATGTTGGACATAATGGCCATTATTAAAAATGTTGCCGTTTCAGAAAAGAAGACAAATTGTGATTGAGGAACTGCTGTGGTGAGCAGAGACAGACCTGACTATTCAGACTATTCTATTCAACTTTGGCCTGCAACACACTTCCCTCCCTTCAACACACACGTGACCCACATCACATTCACTGCTGCTGCCGAAGGCATCATGAAGATCAGAGCGCTGAGAAAACAAAAACTCTGAAACCGGTGAAAATTTTTGACAGTCCAGTTTACGATATCTTTTTTTTTTTTTTTTTTAAACAAACGATTGCTACAAAGACAGAAAACACTTCTGCATCTAATAGCAGAAGCTCTTTTTGAATGGGCAGATAATGTTTGATTAGAGAGAATAATGTATGATTTTTGCTGATTTGATCATTTCGATCATTAGACTGTAAAGTTTCACCCCCCCAAAAAAAATCCAATTTTAGCTTTCCTTCTCATTTGACAATGAGACACATTTTTTAAAAATATATATCAGCTTAGTGGCATTAATGTTGCTACCATCAGAATTGTGTCATTATTTTATTTCACATTTGTTGTTAAACAAGATAATATTTTAATGGGACTGATTCTATGAAGTTTGACACAAACCCACAGATACACATTGTTGTGTATATGTTGCTGATTCTCACATTTAAGAAGCTGCAAACAAACACGGGTTGAGGTTTCTGCTGGTCCTTCAATTTCAACAGATTCAACAACATTTTTCTTTCACTAATATCAACTAAACTGGCAGCAAACATAAGAAAACAACTATCAGCACAGAACCTCAAATGGGGTTAATTTAATTCTTCATCATCTGCTCAGCATCTGAACCGTCTTCATGATGATGATGTTAATCAGATTCTCTCTAATGAAATTACTCCAAACAAAACAGGATGTGATGTCACAGATCTGATTTGAGTGAGTATGAACTACTGAGCAGTGATGACAGACGATGGAGAACGAGTAGTCCGGAACCATCCTTATTATAATCATTAGTGTTATTATTATTATTATTATCATTATCAATACATGAGTATAAATTTAGAACACTTTCTGATGGATGACTGAATTTGCAGGTTAAAGTTCAACCTGACCTTTGAAATGTGTCTTTTTTTCTTGAGGAATAAAGATTGTAATCTTCAAACATCTTAGTGTGCGTTCATTAAACACTTGAACACTTGTTTGTGTGTGTGCGTGCATGGGGACCCTTTGTGGCTTTAACAGTGACGGGGGGGGCAGAGTGAGGATCAGCTCTCTAACTTGTGACAACATGGCAGCCTGCAGGCCGAAAGCAACCAGAGAAACGCTGAGCTGCTGATGCTGAATTTTAACTTTCTTTAATCCAGATTTGGAGTCCTGACGCAGATAAATGATGATTGGATATAATGTGTTCGTTTGTGCTGCTCTTCCTTCTCTGACTCTGTTGATTGTAAATACTTTACATCTGTATTTGGCTTTGACTGTACTTTATATCTGTATTTGAGGCTTTGTAGACTCAGGCTGCCTGTAGCAAATATCAATCATTCATTCATTCATTCATGTATCTACTGTGACATCATTCCCAGAAAGTTTTCTGAAATTAAAACGCATTATTCTGTTGTTGTTGTTGTTTTTTTTTTTAAACAAAGCTCTGCAGAGTATTTTTAGATTTGCAGTTATGCGTCAGCTCACATCTTCAGACCTGACTCAGGAAATATCAGAACTGTCGGCCGTAGCTACAGAATAAAGGGACAGGCCATAAATACACAGAACAATGGCAGATCATTTACACACCACTGCTGATCCAGAGAAGCCTTCCCACAGAGGACGCTTTAATCCTGAACCACACAGGCCTCGATGCAAACGGATCCATTATTACAGCTCCTGTGTGTTTAAGAGGACAGCAGTACCCATGAGCCTCCGCTGCTTCACAAACATTGCGACAACCCGGCTGCCAAGTTACACACAAGTCTCAGTAGGTTTCCACACCAAACACCACGCCAGGGTGGAGGACTGGCTGTTGGACACGCACAAAAACGTCACCGGCACAGTTTCAGTGTTGACAGTAAAATATGACGACTTTAGTTTCTTGTAGTCTGTTCTGTCTGTGAGCAGGTGGAAAAAAAAAAACCAAACAAACCTAAAGATGGAATAATGTGGTGGGACACTCAGACCAAACTCCACTGAAAGAGAAGGCATTTTAACACACTTCCTATTGGCTCAGGGCAACACTGTCACCGCTGCCATGAATCTGAGTCAGTTCTTAATGACATTCCCACTGCCTGCCTTCACCTTTTACAGAACCATTCCTACTTTTTTCCTAAAGGCAGTTTGGCATTGGTTGATTTCACGTCAGCCGGATTGAGCAGAAGACTGCAGGTTTGTCTGCTGTCATGGATTAAACTTCTGTCACTTCTGCATCCGTTAAACTGATACTCTAAAATATACAGATTGGTAAATGAGATCTGGAATAAAGCTACAAAACACGACCCTGACCCAAAACCTGAACCTGGTCCAGGTTTCCATGTGGCTATACAAACAGGACTGGAGACATTTCCTGTTTACTCTGGGCATGTTCTCCACTTTGACTGAAACCGACCTCTCCCTAAATCAGGATTCCATTTAAGCCGAATTCCTTATTTGTTTTTATTTGTTTTTAAACAGCCATCATTAAATGTGGACTGTACCTGATGAAGGTGGTCTTCCCGGTGGAGTACTGGCCCACCAGCAGCACCATGGGCTTGCTCTGGAAGTCGGCGGCCTCCAGGGCCGGGGAGTGGAAGTCATGGAAGAGGTAGGTCTCCTCCAGCGGCAGCAGCTTCTTGGTGTAGAGGCTCTGCAGACCTTCGGTCACAGTCTGGTACATCTCTCCGTCCTTGTTCCGTCCTCCCTGCTCCTGTTTGACCCAGCTGAACATCCTGACTCGGCGCTCCGCTCGCACTTCCCTCTTTCGGTGTTTCCAAATGTTCCGCTCGCTCTCGGCTCCGTTCAGGCTGAGCGGAGGACAGCGTGTCTGTGTGTGGGTCTGTGTGTGCGTGTCTGTGTGTGGGTCTGTGTGTGTGTGTCTGTGTGTTTGGTCCCTGGGAGTCTCCGCAGATCTGGACACACCGCCTCGTCTGTCTGCGGCGTGACCGCTGCTGGACGACTCACCTGAGAGCCCCGCCCCAACTGTGACGCAACACACACTCTCTCTCTCTCTCTCTCTCTCTCTCTCTCTCTCTCTCTCTCTCTCTCTCTCACACACACACACACACACACACAGATGAAATGATAAACGCAACATTAAAATAAAAACACCAGCAGCCTTTGACAACACAGATAACACAGAAGATTCATCACAGATCTAAAATCATTTGTGTTTAACTCAAAGTATTCAACAACAGTGTGAATAAAAGTGGATCCAATATAATAATAAAAATGGAAGCTGTTGCAACTCAAGGTTCACTCATTGGCTGGTGAGGAACAGGTGAGACCACGTGGTGACAGATGACACCTTCTCTTCTATAGAGTTTAACTCATATAACAAATAACAAGACAATATATTTCCTTCCTGTAATTCTAATAAGCTTTGAGAGATTTTTAATTCCTTTTGACTAAAGTTGGTCACTATTATAGATAGATAGATGGAATCTCTGCTTGTCTTTCAAATATTTGTTTTCTTAAATAAATCAGTGGGAACCTGAAGGCCATTTTGAGCTTCCTGTGTCCTGTGGCGCCTCAAGCTGGATGAACCCAGTTAATACACCCCATCCTGACAGCTGATCACAGTCAGTGAAATACATGGAAAAAAAAGAGATGCACCATGATGTCTGGACCCAGGAAGTGTTGATCAGGGCCGACACATAATCAAAAGCAGCAGGCTGAGCTTTTATGGTTTCAATAAAATATTTCTCTTTTATCTCCGTACAATACCACAATTTGATGTCAAATTAAAATGATGAGTGTCTTTCATCACCTTTTATATAAACTACAGGGGAATCTAAAACAAGAAGTAGAGACAGAAAATTACACGAGTCCAGGTGATGTTTTTTTGTGTTGATGAATAACAGGAATCATTCAGATTTTATTATTTAATGACACAATACCACAGAAATCAGCTGTTTGTTGTTGTTGCATGAATGAAAATGCTTCTACTGTACAGACAAAATAGATTTGGCTTCATCACATTAAAGGTTATCAGTTTCTTGTGTTCGTGTCTCCATACAAATACAACATAAAAACCAGATAGATCATTATACACAATTGAAAAGGTCGACAATTGGAAAGAGGCAGATTCTTAAACTAAAGAAGAAAAGGGGGAAATAAAACAAGAGAGAAGTCTGAGCCTCTTAAGAGACAAAGTTCATCAGACTATTTTGCAGGACTTTGTCATTGTGTTAATGACCAACCTGTTTGTCTCAGGTGAGTCCGGTGAGGGGCGGAGCTCTGTCAAACCTTCTGTTTTAAATGTTCTAGTTTCATCTGTAAACAGATTCATTCTCATTCCAGAGTTTTGATTCACTCGTTTTAATAATGGAGCAGACACTTTGTGTTTGTTTTTTCAGTAAAATCAGAACAAACAAATCTGTCAGATAAATGTGGTTCAGTAAAATTAATAATATTACTCACTAACATGTGGAGTAGAAACATGATGAGGCATGGAAAGAAAGTTTGACCTCAAACTTGTCCTAAACTTTAGTACCCGAGTAAATGTACTTGTGTTTTTCTGTGATGGATTCTGTTCCCCAGAAATCAAGTGCAGCAGCAGACTCTTCGGAAAAGCTCTTTGTGTTGACACGTGTCTTTGTGTTTTCCCGTTTCAGCAGCATTTTCTTCCTAATTGAGTGTTTTTTGAGTGGACTTCGGCATCAGCTGTTACAGACGGCCTCAGGCTACACAGGCTGTTAGCCACTTAGCTCATCTCAACACGAACACATCTGCGCCTGCGCTGAAGGGGAACAGCAGAGAATTGTGGGAAGTGTTGTCGGCGGCGGCGGGCTTGTCTCTGGTCAACGAGTCACTGAATATCCGGTAAAGTTAACAATTTCTGAGGTTAAAACGGTCATAAAAGTACAGCTGAATCAGTTTGGTTGACTTTTAGATAAACTTCGACACGTTTTTATTCAGCTAAATGTTGTTTTTTCTGCGTTTTGTTAGCGTGAAAAAAATCCTTCCGCTGAAGCTAGCTAACAAGAGCTAACATGACCTTGACGCCGTCGGTCCTGACGGAGCATGCGCAGTTTGTCACCGTTAGTTACCGTCTCCTGTTACGTCATAACTACAGGTAAGTCACGGGGTCGCTGTGTTGTTATATTGTCCGCCATCTTTCTGTGTTTTATGACGGAACTCAGTGTCGTTGTTGTGGCGAGAAAACTGTAAACAGGAAACAGCTGTGTGAGATCTGTACAGGTGGACATCTGATACTTTTTACTGTTTCTTACTGCGTTTTATTGCGTTTACATTTATATAAGTAATATAAATCATATTTAAATTAAACTAAGCCAAACGGTTTTCAATAAAACTGGAACTCAGTGTGACATTTGGTGATGCAAGCTCAAATTCTGCATCAATTCAGACATCCCAACCTGCAAAACGTCCTTTCAGGGAGGCCCGCCCCCCGGACTAAAGGTTTGTCTTTGGTCTGGGAGAGAAGATGTAAAATATCTGCCCACATAGAAAACTGATTGGTCTGCTAAGCAACACAGAACGATAGGGATGCTTTTCATCTCATCGCTATTATGATCAAATTGTAGTGCGTGCTCATGTTTCCTCGCTCTAGATTCTGGGAGATTGTATCTCATTTACGGGCATGCGGGATACTCACAGAACTTTAAGGAGAGTTAAGATGTATGCAGTTCAATCATCCATAGTAATTCTGCTGAATCAGACCACATGACCTGGCTTCATTTCCTGCTTTCATCAGTGACTTGAACTCTCATGACCCTGTGGACACTTTTCCACTTGTCCTCCCTAATGAGGCCATCTAGTGGAGACTGAAGATACCTCATCACATCCAATAAAGATTTATGAACTCTTGCATATTTTTATGACTGAAACTATCAGTGAGACCTTTAAATGAGAAACAGAAAAGCAAGTCAACACAATATTAACGTGAGGGAGAAGTAAAGGAATCTTTGTAATAATGAGACAGCAGGAGGACAGATGCAGTTTTACAGGTTCAATTCACTTTACCCTTTAAGAAATAAATGACAGTATAAATGTTTCTAACTGCTCTGTTCCACCATCACAGAGACCTTCAGTGGTAACATCTGTACAGGGAATTCATCACCATTAAAAATAAATGGAAATATCTTCTCAGTGAAAGTGTGTGTGAAAGTGTGTATGTGTGTGTTAGTATCAGGATCAGAGAACGACAGTTTTTCTCCATCAATGTCCAGATTCACTCTGATCCTGTGGAGCTTCTTCAGCTCTGGGTGAACAATTAATGTAGTTGATGGTGACTTCACTTTGTATTCACCACCAAAGAATGATATTCTCCATAATTCAGACCAGAAGGCTAATCCCTTCCTCTGGACGGACTCTCCTAACACACCCAGTGTCCAGGCTCTACTATCTCCAACCCCGACATCCCAGCTGTGACTTCCTGAGTTAAAACCCTCGGAGCTCAGGACACGGTAGGACAAACTGAACCTCTCTGGATTGTCAGGAAGCTGCAGTTTCTGTCCTCGTCTCAAACTGGTCAGATCTTCAGACAGGATCAGTTCTTGAAAAGCAGAGTTCGGGTCCAGAACCAGAGGACTGTAGGAGACCACGTCCTTCATCTTGTTCCAGATGTTGAAGGTCAGGTTGCCCAGATGTTTGGCCTGGTCTATCAGAGCTCCTGGGTCCAGATGAGGATCCTCCAGCAGGGGGTGCTGCTGGACTCTTTCCACTGCAGCCTTGTAGTTGAGCAGGAATGAGACGTCTTCAGATCTCAGCTCGTCCTCAGTGGCTCTGACTGTGTCTGAAAGAGCTGCTATCTGTCTGCTCAGAGCCTCCATCTTCTCCTCCATCCTCTGACTCTTCTGCTCCTCTTCCTCCCTCAGTGCAGCCATCCTGGCCTCCTCTTCCTCCTTCGGAAACTGGTGAAGCTTCTCAAACTGCTTCTTAATCTGCCTCTCTGTGTGTTGGTTCTGGACCTTAATGTGTTCAGCTGTTTGATCAAACGTCACTTGAACTTGTTCCAAAGCCCTTAACTTCTCCTTTAAGGGCTCCAGACTTTCCTCAAGGTTCTTCTTGTGTTGTTGAGCAGCTTCATCGATGGGTCTGAATGTGTGGTTGGTGTGTTTCTCTGAATCTCTGCAGATGAGACACACTGGCTGCTGATGGTCCAGACAGAAGAGTCTGAGTTTCTCAGAGTGCCGACTGCAGACAGACTCTGAAGGTCTCTGGTCTCTACGCTGTAAAAAGGTCTCACACAGTTTCTTCAACACCAAGTTAACAGGTGGTTCATCTTTTGAAGATCTTCTCTTACAAACTGGACACAGTTGATCTGGTTTCTCTCTCCACCAGCCCTTCAGACAATCTTTACAGAAGCTGTGGCTACAGGACAGAAAAACAGGATCTCTGAAGACCTCCTGACAGACCGGACAGCAGAGATCCTCCTCTGATCTGGAGTCCATTTAGTCTCTGAGTGAAGCTGGAGTTGTCCTCTTTTCTCTCCTGCAGCTGGACTCACTCAGAGGAAAGGTGTTGGTTTGGTCTGAAGTTTAATCTGATCGACTTGTCTTCAGTCTGCGTCTCTTAGGTGACAAAGTTCATCAGACTATTTTGCAGGATATTGTCATTGTGTTAATGACTAACCTGGTTTGTCTCAGGTGATTCCGGTGAGGTGCAGAGCTCTGTCAAACCTTGTTTTAAATGTCATTTGTAAACAGATTCATTTTCTGTCTAATTTAGTAAAATCCCACAAAGATATTTTGAAATGGTGTCCGTGGATTATTTAGGGGAACAGTAGAGCAGACGGAGCCACAAAGAGTCAGCATCTTTTCTTGGACCACTAAAGACAGGCTGACATCTGTCTGTCCATTTCTCCTGAGCGGTATCTTTAACTCCTTCAAATTTTGCAGAATAATTCATTTGGACTCGCGGATTAACTGATAATTCAATAATAGAATAAAATAAAATCTGCGTTACGCTGCATTGTTACCATTAATATGGCAAGAATTTTGCAATTTATCATAATTTGGTAGCAAATGTGAATTAACCTCAATACAAACAGCTGCACATATTTCACAGAAATGCATGAATTTGCATAATGACTAATCGACCTCTTGTTTCCAATTTAAAATGCTGTTGTTTTTATAAATTTAGGAAAATACAAAAATTCAAACTAAACAAATCGCACCCAGGAACAGTCGAAGGAACAGATATTAAGTGAGCTGATCACACCTGTTCAGAAGCAGCTCTGGTGTTTGTCCACCGGATGTCTCTGTTGCTCCACTCTGGTGAAAACAGCAGCTCTGGGTGACGATGCGTTCAAGTGTCAGGTGAAGATATATGAATACAGTCCCCGTCTTCTCGATTCATCAGTTATCCTATTTGAACACCAAGAGATGATGGCAGAGCTGGAAAACTGTTGAAGTTAGCGGCACTCGAAAGGTTTTTTGAGCTGAGTTTATAAAAGTGGAACATCATAAACATAAAATCAAAACTTCACAGTCAATCCTTATAAGGAGTAAATAAATATCTAAGACAACAATTACATGGATACCAAGTCAACGATAATGACTCTTTATTTTCTCTTTTTTAGATTTACTTTGTTTATTCAGTAATTAATTTTATTTTTTATTTTTTTGTATAAACTGACAGTGACATTAAAGTACCATAGTAAAGGTGATAACCTGGGGAAAAAAAGAATTAAGAAATGGAATTTGACATTTGAATTTGAATATCGGTCCATTTGTTGACTCTGCAGTAACATCACGCTTCTTTTAATTTAATTCTATCAAAAAAACGAATAAAATCATTTTACTGTGGAGTCGGTGTGTCTGAGTGAAGGTCCAGTCTTCAGTCTGAGAGTCTTCATGGTGAATGGATGTGAGTCATCAGCAGTAATTGACTGCTGCAGTGATAACGAACATCAGACTGATCCTGTCAGTTTTTGGACAGGGAGATCTGAGGATGAATGTTAATGAAGGCCTCAGTTTTTTTTTTATGACCTCTCAAACATGATCAGTCATCACAATTAACTTTCCTTTTTGATATTTTTTTTAATAGTATTTAACATCCAGGAGCTTTATTTTGGGAAAGAAAAAGAAAAATTAGGGTAGACTTCCAATTTCTCCAGAATGAATTTTTTGTTAAAGGTCCCATATACTCCAGAAAAGATTAAAATGAAAAGTCCAAATGGTCAAAAGGCAGATGTTAAAGGTCTATGCAGTCTAAGGGTAGACCTCCATGTGGCCTGTGATTTGATTGATTTATAAAGTAATATCTGCTCCTCTTCAGCTTTGTTTTTTTTTTTCTTTAGCCAATTAGAATTCGCTCTGGACACTTTGACTGTGGCTGACTGTATCAAAGCCGACAAGCCCAAATGAAGGAACTTTGTGCTGTCCACCCGCGGGCCCTCATCATCAGCTGCAGCTTCCTGACACGTGAGTTCAGCCACACAACACCAGAGGAAAGATTCTGAAGAAAAATCAAACATCATTCATCCCTTTCAGCGGCTTAGATTTATCCCGACATCACAGGTCTACTGAGAGCCATTATTCTGTATGTACTGTAGTCGAATCAAATTATCCCACAATGCACCATGAAACTCAGAGACCAAGTGCTGGTCATTGATGAATATAGTGAATTTAATATAAATTCTCTTAATTCTCCATAAATCCCTGCAGGAACGTTACATGACTGATTTTTCCCCAGGAACTTAAACGTCACATCATGTCTCCAGTAGCGACGGTGTGTCTCCAAAATACTTCTACAGATTTTTGTGAAGTTTTGACTTCTGGTGCATGTTGGGAATTAGTGAGATCGGCCCCTGTGAGAGCACAGATTTAAAAAAAAAGGGCGTCGTTTTCATCTCAAACACTTTGTTTCATCATCTGTCCATCACGGCCGGTGATGAAAGGCCGCTGCTTACACCCCCACCCCCCCCGGTGAACGACTGAGGCTGTTGGATCTAAATTCCACATCAGACCTCTTCACTGAGACGGACAGCCAGAGGTTATTAGAAGGAGGTTCAGGTTCAAGCCTCAACACACACACACACACACAGACCAGCACTGCCTGTGATCTATGATTCATGTGCGCTCATTTAAAATAGTGTGAAATATTTAAAGTTGGCTGGTTGGCCTCAGAGGGTTGACGGACTGACCTCTCTGCTCTTATTACTGTGAGGAGGAAGAGGAAGAAGAGGAGGGGTGTGATGATCCAGGCAAGAAAGGAGGTGCAACAAACATAATGAAAATGGAGAGAAAGAGGAATATTGGCTGAAGAAATGGACTAATATGAGATTCAGGTCTGAATTGCCATTTTGGCTGACTTCATTATTCACAGTGTATCTGAATCAACCTGATTAAATTTACAAATGTCTCCTTTTCTCTCTGTTTCTTCCTCAAATAGTGTTTTTTCTTTTTCCAAAAAGGCCCCCAGAGTGTAACTCTGAAGAGGAACATCTGGGTGTTTCTGTGCAGACGAGGAAAACTCAATGAAGGTATGTTTTTCATCACTTTGTATTTTTCCTTATAAAGTTGTGATTTTTAAAAATACCTCTTAATCTCCACATGTGTGGAATCAGCTGATTCTGTCTGACTCAGTTCAGACTCTGTTCTCTGTAATCGGGGTGAGAAGCTCAGAAAACAAGAACTAACTAAAAACACACATTGAAGCCACAAAATTTTCTTGTCAGGAATCTCATTAATCAAAATAAATAAAAAAAAAAAAATAAAAAAAAACCCCAAACACAAGATTCCTTCTGGTTTCAAACCAAGATGGCTGATGGACAAATGACAAACTGAAGGCCTGAAAACGGCAGCTCACTAACCGGCCCGATAAGTGACCCAAACTGTGGAGTGAATATTCTGCTCAAAGTGCACAATTAACATCACAGTGACAAGATGACATCATAACCTCTGACTGCACCAGCAGGGAGACTTTAAGGTGACGAAAATCCCAAATCCCCATGAAAGTGTAGATCAGTGACCAGTCGGGTGATAGAACCACTTACGTGCTGCAGATAAACTCACCTGAGTGGCTGACTGGAGCTGTTTAAAGCGCCCCGGGCCTCATTTCACTCTGCGGTACTTCCTCTGATCGTTCCAACAGGATGCCGAGAGGAAGGTCAAGGAGACGACGCAAGAAGAAAGTAAATGCATGTTTTAGAGGATCTACTCTGAATTCCCCTCTAAATTTGAATTTGAATCAAGCCAGGACTCTCTATCTTTGTAAGGCTTCAAAACCAAATTTCATTTCACAAATGTCCTGAGAGGAAGAAAAGAGTGAGAAAAGAAAGGAAGAGGAAGAAGAGGACAGAAAAACGACAAGCCTACTGAGATGTGGCAGCGCTCGGGGGGGGCGAAGATGGTCTGAATGTGTCAAACAGAAGAAATGATGCAATCTGGTAACAAATTCGAGAGAAATTTTTATTATGAATATGGCACCTGTCAGATGGTCAAAACCGGGTTACAGAAAGACAACCATGTATCTGAACGGATGAGAACCTAGTAAACTTATAAAAGAACAACCGCTAAATGAAGTATGTACATTTTCGGATTTGCAGCATTATTCATGATAAATGAACTTAAAAAGATGTCTTTTGAAAATAATAATAATAATAATAATAATAATAATAAAAAATAAGCCAGGCACTCAAAGTTAGCATCAGTTAGTCATGTGTTTCCCCTCTTCTGCGAGGAAAAAAAAATTCAAACAAAAAATAGAAATGTACCATAGTTTTCTCTTTTTTAATATTTTAATTTGTTTGTATTTAGAATTTTATAACACTGTTAACATTGATAATAAGAGATTCCCTCTCTCCCGTATTTCAGCTACTTGGCACCAAGTTCCTCATAAAAGAATCTGTATAATTGTACAAGAAATAGTTAAAAACACAGACACAGTTTTTTCACAGGTAAATGAAGTGATTTTTCAATAATTGTAATTCTTAAACACTATGTATTTTTGACAGCAGCTGTGATTAAGGTTTTTAAGTTTTTAAAATCACCAGCAAAGTTTTCATTTTTCGACATAAAACACAGAAAAAACATTGAAACAGCTTGGACCGGCTGTTTGGTTTTTGTTACATGTGGGTGTATTTCCTGGTTTCGTCTGAGTAATGTGCCCCTCCCCCCTTTACAAATCTCCCTTTCTCAACCAAATGGGGCTCCAGCTCTCGTTTGTGCCCCGCCCCCTGCCCCCCCACCTCGGTTTTTCACGCAAAAACCACCAAAAGTAGAAAATGCTAAAATCCAAGAGGAGCACAGAAACAAAATGCTCCTTTAAAAACGACAAATTTAACATTCAACCACAAACGACCCACCAATCAGCTGGCAGGTCGAGTGGCCCGGATCACATTCTCCTTATTCAACGAAAAAAACAAAACAAAAACAAAAAATACACTGTTAAATTTCATAACCTGGGTTTGTGTGTGTTGTTGTTTTTTTTTTCGTCGTCGTCGTTTATATGTTAATCGCAGTAACAAGACATTGATTTTTCACAGAAAGCACAGATGCTACAGATTGTTTTTCCTGATGGGAGGGGTGGGGGGGGGGGATTAGAGGCCTGGGTCGGTTTATTCCTCCAACGGACCTCCACCGCGTCCCCGTTTGGGCTCGACAGACTTAAAAAAACACAAAAACTGCTGGACCGAGAACAAAACCAAACAGAACCGAAAGAGAAACGAGGGATCAACCACGTGAAACGCATCGGACGAACTTACTAAACATGCAGTTCAGTTTTCCAAAACACCTATAAAAATAGATTTATAGTGCGAAATATTTTTTTCTTCTTTTAATTTCTTTAGAAATCTTTAAAATTGTTTTTTTATTGTTATTATTTGTCCTGAAATTCTACTGTGATTTTTTTTTTTTTTTTTTTTTTCATATATGTTTTTTTTTTATACTCCCCCCTTGAACCACTTGTTTAACTTTGTTTGTCCCGTGAGAGAAGGTTGCGCAGGAAGTCAACAAGTTTCGGTGGGAACCAATGAAATACACCCAATGCACACAAGAAGCCCCAAGGGACTCTGGGAAATGTTTCACAACCGAGTCATTTATGGTTTTTCTTCCAGGACTACATCTACAATGCTGCTTTAGGCTTTTTCCTCATCATAATTTATCTCTATAGAGTGTAAATATTTATTAGTTCTTCAATACTTTTTATGCAAGAGCTGGAAACTGCGATTCCCAGAATTCCTTAGTGGCAAAAACATGGCTCCATAAACCTTTGAGCTAGTTTAAAGAATCTTTTCATCTCTGAGAGAAAAGACAGCGAGATAAAGAGGTTTGTATAAGACTACACAACAGCAAAAAGCAATAGCAGAGGGAGAAAGAGAGAGGATTAGAAAACAAACAGAAAAGAGAAAAAAGAGGTTTTACAAAGACAAAAAGGAAGCAGCGAAAAAAAAGGTGGACTCTACAAATTTTTTTTCCGTTTTTTTGCAAAGGCCACCAAACACGAAATTCCACGAACCTCCACTGGTTTCACTAAGACTGCAGATAGAGGGAGACGGAGAAAGAGACCGGGAAAGAGAGAAAGAGGGTCGCCATTTTTTGGGAGGGTGGGGGGATTTCAATCATTCCCACAGACCCCGCCTCTTTCGCTCTAAGCCCCGCCCCGTCCTCTCCCCCACACTAGAGATAGAGCACAGAGAAGACAAAGGACAAAAACAGCTACAGTAGCTCAGTATATACTGCATATAGTCAACACACACAGAGAGAGAAGTCGCCATGAAAGACTTTTTGACAGCCAGTGACACTAAACACATCGGTAACACGTTTTACGGCTTAATCACACTGGGTAATAAGGATGACGGGATGGTAAAGACGGGGCTGTCAACTTTAAAAAGATGGACGTCGTGACAATTTTTATACCATTTTAATTATTACTTATTCTCATCTTTTTTTTTCCTCTTTTTACCAAAAACATCAGAAGAAAAAAAAACCCAAAACATTACAAATGAACGAGAATCACAGTGCTTTTTAAAACACCAAACTTGTGAGATTAACATTCCTTTTTTTTTTTTTTTTTTTTTTTCTTTTTGGGCAAAGGAGGCTGGGGAAGATTAACACAAAACGGAGGAACAACGACAAAGACAACGTTGTTTAAAGGAATGTGATTTTTTTTTTTTTTTTTTTTTCTCTTCCTCAAAAGAAAAAAATTCATATTGTAGTTATTGGATTGATTGTTTGATAGATTGATTGATTGATTGAAAATGCATGTCTTTATTACAATCTCCTTGTTGATATGTTTTTTTTTTGTTTGTTTGTTTGTTTTGTTTTGTTTTTTTCTTTATCACAGGGTCCGGCGATGAGATGGAAGAGAGTGGATTGTTTTGCGGAAAATCTTGTGGATTCCGGTTTAGGAAGAAGACGAAGAAAGGGAGGAGGAGGAGGAAATAAAAAGTAAGAAGTAGCTGTAGTCATTCAAAAACAAAAGAAAACAGTCATCAAACAGGAGCTGGTCGAGGTTTTCAACATTCATTTTTCAAGTTAATGACGCTAACTAATTAGCCTCAGTCTCACTGAGAATTAAAAGAGATTTTGTTAGAAAGCACATGAGAATAAAAACAACAATAAGTAGCCTTAAATTCAACCAATCAGCTCCATGGAGCTGTCCCTCGTGGCCCAATCAGATTGAGCATTTTTGTTTGTTTTTAGACAAGGAGGGACATTTCAGTCGTAACATGGATGTGATCTTGGTGACTTGGACGTTCTTGCCGCGTTCCTGAAGGTCAGAAGAGTTAAAAAAAAGAAAGAAAGTTGCTCCCCCTCCAAAAGAAAAGAGAAAGAAAAGAACGATCAGTCTGTCAACAAGCTGTGGGTTCGTTTACAGCACCCACATCAGCCAGCTGAATCAGGGTTACTGGATGGTCGGTAGCACCATGGGTCTGTAGATCGAAAAGTAGAAATGTAGACAGAACGATTTAATGATCAGGTAGTGAAAGAGAAGAGTGAGAGCGACAGATTGAGATGGGAAGAGATGTAAAGGAGGTTATGTTTGGTGCGAGACCTGTCGGTAAACTCCTGGGATAAAAGAGGAAGTAGTAACATTCGATAATTCACAGGTCATTACCCGGCTAGAATTGCTTTTTTTGTTTTTCTTCTTAATGCTTGATTTGTAAGTTAAATCTGAGCTAGAATATTTATTAAAAAAAAAAAAGAAAGAAAGAAAGTAAGTCTAAACTATTCCCTCAATTGAGAAACGTCCTCAAAAACCTTTTTTCAAAAGATTATTATCTCTGAGACCTTTGTCGGGCGGAGAGAGACCCCTCTTCTCGGTTTAAAAACTTTCTTTTCAAGCCTTGATCACATCAAGATACATATAGAGGAGCGCCACGTAGAGGTTTCTGTCCATTACAAATCCCTGTACCGTCCTCCATTAAATACACACGATCGGCATCTTCATAAAGATGCAAAAAAAAAAAACCAAAAAAAAAAAAACCCAAGTCAAATAATAAAAATTATCCCCGTCAGGCTCCAGCGGAGTCCTTAGGCAATACGAATTCTCTGTAGGCAAAAAAAGGAATTCTTTACAATAAAGAATAGTCTTTTTTTTTTTGTTTTGTTTTTTCATTTGTTCAGGAGAAAAAATGTCGCTGATTGCAAGAAACAGGAGCAAAGAGAGGGGCTGAGAGAGGAGGAGGAGGAGTAGAGGATGAAGAGGAGAGAGAAAAAGATAGAAAAGGATCATATTTGAGGGTCATTCATGTCTATTACACAAGCTCAGTTGCTCAGATTCAAAGTGCTAGAGTACATTTGTCATCCTTTCCTGTTCTTTCTCCCCTCTCTGAAACACAGTGCTGCACCGTGTTGATAAAAGATAGCAAGTAAATAGTCCTTTTTTTGTTTGTTTTTCTTTTTGACTAGTGAGTAGTCTTTTACTTTGACACAGTTGTTGATTCCAGAAACACAGTAATGCGGTCTTGAACGTTTTGCATTAATCCTCCTTCCTCTCCAGGGTTGTCTGCGTGGTGTGGATCCCGTTGCTGTACACTGGGAAAGGTAGCGTTGAGAAAAGTCCCTCTGCCGTCGTGAAAACGTTGGCTGCCGTCGGCATCTGGCCTCCCAGGGCGCCGTTCCCGCCCGTGGCTGCAGGAGATCCGACAAACGGGCCAGCGGCTGCCGCTGCCGACATGTTGAGCCTGTGGACGTGGTGGTAGAGCATCTCCATGGGCGTCTTCGGGTCGAGGCTGAACCCCGAGCTGTCGACAAAGTTCATGGCAGCGTTGGGAAGGAGGTTCCCTTGCGCCATGGCCAGGGTGACGTCTGCCGGCGCGTACCTGATGGTCCCGGTGGTGTAGACCCGTGGAGCCGTCGTGCTTGTGGGGGCTAGAGTCCCCGTGACCCGGTGGACCAGTGGGAGCACCACGTTGCCAGCCTGAAGACGCTGAAGAGCCTCAAGGTCACCAGAGTACAGCAGTGAAGAAGAGGAGGTTGACGACGAAGAGGAAGAGGACGATGATGAGGAAGAAGAAGACGTGGTGGGAGTGCCTTGTTGCTTGTCCCGTGGGGAGGCGGAGAGGGGCGGGGACAGCGGGTCAGCAGAGGAGGCGCTGGAGGGAGGAGCTAAACTCGCAGCGCTGGAAGCCGAGGATGGGGCGGAGCTTCCGTTGTAAGGAGGCTTCCTCACTCCTCCAGCTCCTCCCTCAGTTCCCGGAGGGGTGAGGACAGAGTCAGGGATGGACACCTGGAGGGAGCCTCCCTGGGGGGACGGGAAGGCCTCGAGGGTTCCTGGAGCCGCCGGTTTGGAGGTCATGCTGTACGGAGACTCGTTTCTGGAAATCTCCCTGTTGGGCGGGTAGTTCCAGATGCTACTGTCGTTGTCGAAGTTGATGGGTTCTGCCATCTCGGTCTTGATCTTCAGGACCGAGGACGTCGCACCTATGCTGTTTGGGGAGCCGGAGGAGGTGAGGAGGTGGGAGGAGGTGGCAGATGTGGCCTGGGAGGGGTCGACCAGCGGCGTGGTATCTCCCATGGCGACTGGGCTTGGCGTAGTCGAAGACAGACGGAGCCTCCTGCTTCGTGATCCGTCCCATTTCTGCACTTTCCTCCTCTTCCGCCTCTTTTGGTGCTTGCTTCCTGCATTGGCACTGTCGCAATCTTGCAGGCTTCCGTCCTCTTCGTCGTCATCCTCATCTTCCTCTTCTTCCTCCTCCGACGAAGAAGTTTGCGAGTTGTGCAGCTGTACTTCTTCTCCCTCTCCATAATGCTCTACCTTAATATGAAGTCCCCCAAGGTTACCGAGTCCCCCAATGGCACCCAGTCCCCCTAACCCTCCCAATCCTGTTAACCTCCCAAGCCTTCCTCCTCCTCCTCCTCCCCCTCCTCCCCCCCTGGCCTCCTCTGGCTCCTCCCCCTCGCCATCTGAAGGTTCCAGACTGTCGTCACTGTCCTGGCTCTCTGGGTTACTGGAGCTGTCTCCCTCTTCCTGACGTTTCATTTCCTGTTCAGAGGAGCAGTGTGATTGGCCGGGTTGCTGTTGGCGTTTGCTGTCTGTCTCCGGGTCCTCGCTGCGCTCTGATTGGTGGCCCGGCTTCCCCTCGGACTTGGCGTTCTCATTGTCTGGTGAGACAAAGGAGGTAAATTGAATTTAAGACCAGCAAATTAAGAATCTGAATAATCTAACACAAATGAGAGCCTTTAGTGTGAGCCATTCATTCGTTCATTGATTCATTTATTCACAACAACAATATGTTGGCTGTACCGCGGCATATTAAACCACGTGGAGGTAACGTGGCTTTAGGGAAGATGAAGAGTTTTGGCAGGTTGTTCGAGCTCTATGATCTCAACAAATACTTGATGGACTTGCATGAAACTTCAAGGATTAAAAAAAAAAAAAAGGCCAGTCGCATGTCTAAAAACATTAGTCTGTGTAGTTGTGAGACATTTTATATATATCTAATTTTAAAATCATCTGAAGAAACCAAACAGCGAGCTCTTCCTTAACAAGCATCTTCACTTGACCAGCATGTGGAGGAGTCAGTTTGTGGTTCTCAGGTGTTGATCCTGATTTTGCAGACAGGATTTCCGTGCGTTGTGTTATGTTGTGGATCCACTGATGTGTGTTCAGTATCTGTAGCTGCTGCTGTTCAGGCCTGCCGGCTCTGTCCAGCCCATTACACACACAACACACACACACTTTAAACGCTGCCAGCACACACGGAGGCCAGCGGCCGTCCAGCTGGCAGCGCTCGGACTCCCTCATGGCACCTGAAATGTCGACTCAATTGCTCTGTCTGGGGAAAACCTTGAATCTCCATTAAGTGTGGTTTCCACTCAAAACAAATTTATTCTCAGGCTGGAAGTCAGGGAGGGTTTTTTGTTTGTTTATAATGAAATACCAAATACCAGGATCGAACGGGAACAAAACAGGAAACAAAAAACTAATTATTTACTTTTTTTTTTTGGTAACAAAATCATTCGAAACAAAACATGTCGTCTTACTTCCTGTAGCACTTTTTTGTTTTTGTTTTTTTTATCTTTGAAGGGACCCAACATTATTAAATACCCCATTTCACTGTTGAAAATAATGCACAGATTTTCTATTTGTTCCTTAATGTTAAGAACTCCTTGGTTTTCATTGATGCTTTTACATCATGTACAGTTTCTAATTTACATGTTTATATTTTAATTGTACTGTTGTTCTTGTTCTGTCACTTGTCCTGTGCATCGTTTTGTGGTTGTCTCGTGTCTCTGTCTTTCTGTGGCACAAGAAGTTTCAGTTTGGATTAATATTGGATTAGATCGTTTCATCTGTCGCTCTCATCTCCAAACACATTGGTTCTCAGTGAAGAGCCTACTCTTTAAAAACACCTCAGAAAGGCTCTTTTCTTGTTTTTTTATGGTTTGTTCATTACTGCAGGTTTCAGTAGACAAAGAGGAAAGTCATTTGTTGGGGTCTATATTCAGTGGTGGATTTATCCACATTTTTCTCAAACACACCTTTGTGTGTCATGTTAATGTGATATATATGATCTTGTGTACCAGATGTAAAACTCAATAAACACAAAACCTTTTGTCCACACGTCCTCTCTGGTCCCAACAGAACGAAGGTGAAAGGGCCGATACCTCATTTTAGGACTCTGTGGAGCCTGAGCACCTCGGGCCTGTTGGAGCTCAGCTAACGCTGGCCGCCTCCTGTAGCAGCTGGCATCAGTTTACAGGCGACGGCGTGCCAGCATCATTCTCCTCCAGCAAGAATAACAGCTGGCACTGATTCTCATCATGCCAACACAGGCTGCAGGACTTGATAATATTATGCTGAAGGTGGAGGACCTGTATTGGTTTAAATTTAACGATACTGGCACAGTGAGCTTTGTCTCCATCAGTTTTGGCTGCTTTAAATGTTGGTGACACACAACGTTAATCTTTGATTTTGTGCTTTTAAATGTGAATGAAGACACCAGAAACATCTGATTTAGTTGTCTGTATGGATTCTTACATCAGGCTCAGGTCCCTGTAGAGATTCCATTTTTTTGTTTAGATTGAAATAATTACAATCCTCAGTGTTTGTGTCCAGTAATCAAGAATAACTTGGTCCTTGTTTGGTCAGCACACAGTCAGACGTCTTACAGTAAAGTCTGTCCTTTCTCTTTCTCAGAAAGCCGGTTCTTGTTTTTAGCTAGTGTCTGTTAAAGTCCACTGTTGCTGCTTCAGTCGCTCCAAAAACCTGCTTTTGGTAGATACATGGTATTTACTAAAAGAAAGCGTTCTTTTATAGTAAAACTCGGTTTGGAAGCGTGTAGGCCAAAGAATATCCGTTTTCTCGCTCTAACTTTCACTTTAATTTTATTTGCATATAATCAAATCATCATAATATTCATCTCCAGGACTTTACAGGGTCAGTTCAAGACCTGACGTCGTCATAAAAAGAGAAAAAAGCCAACTGCTCCAACAAAGAGGAGCTCTTGGTGACAGTGAGGAGGAAAAACTCCTTTGTGCTTCCACATCTGGCCAGATTCCCACTGGTATTCCTCCGACATTGGCGCACAGCCGGAAGATGTCTTTTGTGTTTGCCAGAACTGGTCCGGATGTGGAGGGGGATCTGACAGTGATGCTGTCTGTGGGCCAGACCTGGATCATGAAACCAGACGTAGATCAGGCCCAATGAAACATGAGCATGTGGCCGAAGTACAGTCGAAGTACAGAACGTTAACGTCAATCTCTGATGTTCGGGGAACGGTGTCAACTTTTCCAATTTTATTCAGTTTTGTTTTTTTTTTTTTTTACAGCGGAGCGTGTTATTCCTTTGTCTTAAAATTACTTCTCTTGATGGTGAGCTAGTTAGCACAGCATGCTAAAGTGCAATGTTTACCTTCTACATGCACAAATTCCAACAAGTTTTAATTTAAAGAATTAGCCTGAGATGAGCAGTGGTGAGCTCTTCCTGTTTTATTTGGGGGGGGTTGTTTCTTTGGAGGCTGATTTGTGGCCTTTCTGCAGAGAGAGATGGGGCGTCTTGTGACAGTCTTGTAGAGTTATGCCATTTTTTATGTCATTTTGTGGTTTTGCAGCCCTGCAGCTGCTGGCGTTGGGCCCCACCTGGCCCGGCTCAGACGGCACTCTGGCACCAACTGATAAAATATCTTTGGCTTCTTTTATTCAGGCTGCATCTTTTCCTGCTGGGGATTTGACTGCTGACACTTGAAGAGGTGCTCATCAGGTATCATGCAGGTTTTTTCTGCCTCATGCTGCTTCGAATCTCCATCGTATACAAACAGTGAAAAACCAAGTAGGACTAAATACATGAGGGTTATTTTCATGCATCTATCCTCCTTTTATTTCCTACCTGAGTTTTCTTTGGACTCGGACTCTGAGTCGGAGGTTTCGGAGGACTCGGAGGTTTTCTCGGGCAGGTTTGGCAGCTGAGCGATGTCCATGGGCGTGTCTTTATACTCCGGATTACTGCGAACACAAAAACACAATTACCTAATGTTGTATTCAACACAAGGTCCGTATTTTTACTTCTACTGTGTTCTACTTTGAAGTGTTATTAGGTCAGTGAAGAATAAATCATAAAGACTTCAACATCTTCATGCACACAAAAAAGGACCTTTAAGATTTGTTCAGTAGTCATTTAGTAATGAATCTAAGTATGATATATTATACTTTCACTGATTTATTTCCTCTTCCTCCCAAATTAAAATACCTGCTCAGTGTGAAAACAGCTCCTTCTATTTAATATGCATTTGTGTGATTGTGTTGTTTCTTTCCCATTTTAAACATTCATTTAACTCAATAATTGGTTGCATAAATTCATCCATTTGTGAATTCATGTGTGTCATTTTGTTGGTTTGATAAATAATGTGTGTATGTGTACATGTGTATGAATCGTGCAGGTGTGACGCCGGCGACGGGTCGACCTCTGACCTGAGGACGTAGTTGACCCAGATGATGTTCTTCTCGCTGGCGTTCTTGGCGTTGACAGCGATGGTGGCGCTGGACTGGATCCAGATGTAGCCGCCGTTCTTCTGGATCCAGCGGTAATACTTCGTCACGCACTGACCCTTATTCATCACTGAGGGAGAGAGAGAGAGAGAGAGGAGGTTTGTCATTTCATGGTGAATTTGGTTTGATATTTTGTCTGAGCGGCCTCACAGTGACCGAGCAGCAGCTTGTTCATCACAGGAGAAAGAAAAGAGGCAACATGGGACGAGGGCGAGAGACCAGCAGAGATATGGAGAGAGAGGCAGTCATCAGATGTCATGTGACAGCTGGCTGAGAGCTGCTCTGTTGCTGCCGCCATTAATCAGACCAACACACACTGCCAGCCCGAGTGTGTGTGTGTCTGGTCGTGTTATTGTGCGACAGGATGTGGATCCCAGGGTCTACTTTCCATAATATTCCAATCAGCAGGAGGAAGCTGATCTTAAATTCCTTCATGGAAACCACAAACCTTCATTCTATCTACTGACCATCTGGGTCAGACTGTATTGAAGTCTAGGGGAAAATGTCCCTCCTCCTCCCTGATTTATCAGTTCAGTAAACGTTTTCCTGATGAATTAAGTCTGTCTCTAGTTTCAAGTCTTCTTGGAAGGAATAGCAGTCTTTCTTTCTTTCTTCAGGTTAGGGTTATTTTTATGTTTTCTTACTCTGAGTACAGAGCTCCAGTTTGTTTGCTCCTCAAAATTACATTTCCCCAAAGTGAGCTGGTTATCTGACAGAAGCATCAATGAGTCTCAAATCTCTATCTATCTTACTCACTACTGCAATTAAAAATACACAAATTAAATTGATCTTGGTGGATTTTCATCATTGGAATGAAGGTGAATTTGGGTTCATGGTTAAAATCCTCACGAGTGAAGGACCAAAGTTTGCCTCGTCTCTCTCTCTCCCAGTGAAACTTTCAATAAAGAATAATAATTCTTGTAAGTGGAAAATAGAGATGGGAATATGTGACACACTGATGCTGTTCTATGTGTTACTTAATGCACAATGTAAGACTATTTGATTGTTTTTAGGAGATGTGTCCAATCTTTGATCACGATTATCACAATAATCCTGAGAATTTGAGTGATCAGGGTTAACTCTCAGAATGATCCTGACTTCAAACTTGTGTTGTAGTGTGTGATTGTTTTCATTCTGCAATATTCGACTTCAGATTTGATGAAATTCTGATTTACTTCTTTACATGTTTGTATCTGTAAAGGACGATTCCAACGGATCTGAGGGAGCTGCAGTTCCTGCCTCTTTCCACCAGATAGTGCTGTGTCACTGCGACAGACGCCCGCCCCCCCCACGTCCCCCCGGCCTCACAGGGCGGTAACCTCCCTCCACCCCCGACCGCCACCACCACCAACCCCCCACCCTACCCCCTGCTCCGCCCTGCGACGGCACGCCGGCAATAAATTTGGCTAAATTAACCACTAAATGGTTATCTCAAGCAATATGTATTGGCATTAATCAGTCAGGGACGAGAAGCGGGGGCCACTAAATTCATATCCCTCTCCTCCATTTAATTATGGCCACAAATAGGTTTTTCTTCGACAGAGAAGAAAGAGAAAGAAAGTGGAGGGTGATTTATATAAAAAGAAGGCCAGTAATTAAAAACTATTAGAAACTAATAGCATTGTTTAAGACGACATCCCCAGGGCTGCTATAATTGACTTTGGTCGGGCGGTCGGTGCTCATTGGTTCTCTGTTTGCCTGTTCTCGGGGGGGGGGGGAGCAGGAAGAGCGACGGGGGGGTGGCAGAACGAGAGAGAGAGAGAGAGAGAGAGAGAGATGGAGGGGAAAATAACTTGTTTGCATGTTAAGGCAGAGATGGTGAGATCACGTCACCTTGAATGTGACCTTGCTTTGTTTGTACGGCAGAGTAAATAACGACACAATGAATGCACACACACACACACACACACACACACACACACACACACACACACACACACACACACACACAGTGCTGCCTGTTCCGATGACTGCAGGTCCTCAGAGAGCAGCTCAGTGTATCAGCATGTCCAATGGAAGAGGAGAGAGACACAGACACACACACACACACACACACACACACACACACACTCCTGTTGTCTGCTCTCCAGGCCACATTTAAAACAAATATTTAACAAATGAAAGATAAAAAGATAATCGATACAGAATTTGAGATCCTTTTAACAAAAATACAACATATTGATGTTTGATTTATCTGAGTTTGTGGAGTAAAAAAGGAAAAAACAAACAAAGCCTAAAAACAGGACTTTTAGAGCCACGTTAACACTTTCCTGTTTTTTCATCCATTTGTGTTTTTCCTGAGAAAGTCATCTTTTTTAAAGTCTCCTCGTATCCAGAATCGTCTGATCAGTTCAGACTCTGTTCTCTGGAATCAGAAAACAAGAACTAACTAAAAACACACTCTGAATGTTTCCTTCTTTTCCAAAGAAAAGTATAACAGTAACTTTTAGGCGAAGGCCTCGTCGGACTGTAGAAAGGCTGCTGCTCATAATAAACCGGATTGAGCCGTATTATTCCCGCTAAGACCGAAGTGTCGGGCGCAGCAGCAGCGATTCAGCGGCCCAGCAGGCGGCAGGATAATTTCTACAGGCTAACAAGCTCCGGAGTGCCACTTCCTTCTGAAGGCGGAGGGATCAAAGTGGTCTCCTCTGCTCGCCGTGTACAGGAAGTCTGCTGAATCCAGTTTGTAGAGCTGGGCCGTCTCTGTGGTTCTGATGGAGAGGACCAGTTTTGGATTCAGACTTGACCGGAACTCGGTTTTTAGTGTCCTGATTTAGAGACGTTGGGGTGTCGATGGGGACTCCTGACGCTCAGTCCGTCTGTTCGGCCTTCGTCCACGTTAACCCTCTTCCTCCATTAAATCGCTTGCTCTCCGATTGGCCGCTAATGAAGGAGAGGAAGAGAGCGAGGGAGAAATAAAGGAGGGGAGAGGGAGTGCTGGAGGCTCGCCTGAGGCTGCAGAGGAGAGACCGATAGATTAAAGGAGCTCTATTCCCTTTTAAAGTCTCTCATGCTCACTTTTTTCCTCCCTCTTCTTCCCCTTTTTCTCTTTCAGTCAATGCCGCAGATTTTGACGAGGTCTTCCCCTCCGTGTTGGTGTCGCTGTTTGTCTGGCAGAGGATGGACGGATGAAGGCCCTCCCTCTGTCGCCCTCCGCGGGCCGGCTGCTCCACGACGCGACGGATCTTCTACACCTCCAGCTCAAACGGGGCGAAGCTCCAGTCTTCCTTCTTCAGGTATTTCTTCCTGCATCATTAAGCCACACAGGCTCTTCATTGTAAGCGGCGGTTCATTGTTTACTTCAGGTATGGTTGCCCCGCTCCCATCCGAAGTAACCATAGCAACCAGGGGCCTATAGATGAGCATGTGCAGGGAGAGGTAAACACTCAGGGAAAGATATGCAGCCTTTTTAGCCTCTGTGACACAATATGAGACCTGATTTGGACACAAAGTCTGACGTGAGGATGTGACCTGATCAAAGATGGCGTCTTAAAGCATCAGGCTCTGGGCGGCTGACGGGAAACAATCAACGAAGGTTCTTCTATATTGACTGTATGAGTGTAATGCTGCAGCATTTCGTTTCATGTCTGCCCTCAAAGAACCCTGACGCCACACCAAATAAATCACATGGTTATAATCTGGATCGTGTGATCATGCCCTGAGCTGGAGTCTATCTGGACCAGATTGGACCTGGACTGGTGCAGACTTTGGAGCAGGATCATCATCATCATGAACCAGAGAAGGAAAGTTCAATGACTGAGGAGGAGGAGCGTCAACGAGGGAACGGGAAGAACACACACATCTGCTATAAGACGGAGAGAGGAAGGAGATGAACGAGGGCGACTCCTAATAACACAAAAAAAGATATTCAGCTCAGAGAGGAAGAGGAGGAGGAGACGAATAACCAAAGGAAAAAATATTATTTTGTTTTTCAGTAAGACTGAAAAAAGACAGAAAGACATTTGGTCACGTGTAGACGGAGGAAAGATGGAGAATCACTGACAGAGGAGACAACGGCAGAGAGAGAGAGAGACATCCACGTGCAGCAGCAAACAAAAAAGAGAGAGCAGACACTTGCACACAAGTGAAAGCTTGGTGGATTTAAGCCTGCAGGCGTTTTAGCAGAGCTTGTCTCTCCGGACCAACACCGGCTTTAATGAATCCACACACACCTGCAGCCCTATCCACACAGGTATGTTAGTAAAACACACAAATAAAAAAAATTCAGGATGAGAGAAAGATGGACAACCTCAATGACCTCAGAGAGAGACACACACACACACAAACTGCTGGACAAAGTCAGGGAATCTAATCAGGGAGTTCTGATTAAATTTATTTTTGGTTTGGAAACTACAGACTGAGACCATAAACTCATCAGAAAAATGTTTACTGAGGAGGAGGAAGGACATTTTCCCATAGACTTCAGTACAGTCTTCTGACTACAGCCAGAGTCCAGGTCCAGACTGACGTCCTCAGATAGGTCATCGGTGTATTAAAGGTCAGATGAATTGAACAACCAGCAGCGAGTGAAGAGGCGACAGGGATGATGTCATAACATCCTCCAAATCTGGTTTTCTACCCGTTCCAAAAAACCAAGATGGCTGACGGACCTGTTCCAAACCAACAGCTCACAGACTGACAGGTGACGTCAGGTGGACTCGGCCTGGCTGACCCTGAACCTCAGACATCTGGACCGTCCTCTGTCTTCTCTGGGAGTTCTTCTGAGAACTGCAGCTTTTTTTAAAAACTAGTTTTAAATTTTTTCTTTATTTCTATGAAACTACAAGAGCCCCTTCTCTCTCTGTTCAGTCAGATCCAACATTTTATCTTCTTTTTCTCTCCGCCATTATTTCGTAGCCGTCTCCGCGTCATCCTCCAATTCTCTCCGTGTGAAAAGTTTCTTTTCTCCGACTACAAATCAGTCCTCCCCAGTTCTTTCTGTTTCTTTTGAGAAAAGGCAAATTTCTGCCTTCATCCCTTCGGTCCTGTATTTCTCTGCCTACAAATCACTCTCCCCGTCGTTCTGAACAAAACAAGTTGAGGCTGAATCTCGTCTCGCTCCTTTTCTCTGTTCTCGGAGTGGAAACGAGGACAGATTGACTTTGAGATCTGACCCGGGCTAAGACCGGCTGTCAGCAGGTAATGATGGAGACTTAGAGAGTGATGCCTCTTCACAGGGAGGGATCACACCTCGTCCTCCACTTAAAAAGAACCCTTTTAAAATTTAGATCCCTGTTGAGAGAACAGGCTATCCCTCTAAAATACACCTTGATCGATTCCCTAACTATCCAACTCCTGCAGCAGCGGGGGAACCGAGAGCAGGCGTGAAGATAAATCCCCCTCCTCCCCCCAAAAAAAGCACCTGCGAGACGCCGCTGTTCTGCAAAAACAGGAAAAAGAATCCTGCAGAAAGTCTCCTTTTCTTGAAATTCACTGGACGAACAGAAAAGTGACTGTTACAAACTTTTCCTGCAGCTGAAACAGGAGACTGATTTCAGCTCTTTGTTGGTTTATGTACACAAACGATATTCTGTTTCATTCATATTTCTATTGACTTTTATTATATTTCTCTTTTTCTATAATGTTGAACTTTGTTGCTGAAAAACTTAAAAGTTCCCGTCTGTGAGGCTTAGAAAGGATTTCCTTTATTTTTATTTCATCATACATTTTATTTTATTTAATCTTGTTTTATCTTGTTTTTTTCCCATTTTAACTTCACACACCTTCGATGTCTGTTCGGATCAGACCGCTGAACAGAGTGCTTTTTGATATTCCCCTCTAAGTTTGAAATGAATGTGTGATTAGGAAAAGAAAACACATCTGCTGTCTTTGTGTTTCAGAAGTTAGTTGCAGAAAGTTTTTCCTCTTTAAACTTCTCTCGGGGTCGAATTGGAATAAAAGTTGAATAAAAATATTGACATTTTCACAAAATTGTGCAGAAAAATATTCCGTTTCAGTCCGTTAATCATCTGATGACCCCTCGCTTAACTAAAACAAGGGAAACAAAAGGAGCCTGCATGTGCGAACACAGACTGTCCAATTTTATGAAGCTCCTGGTTTGGAAGTGAAAACACTCCTCGGGGCATTAAAAGGGGGCAACTGAACCCAAACACACAGCTGAACACAACTGCAAACCCGAAACCCATCACAGCCACGACACAAGCAGCATCTGTCGCCATCCAATTAGATAAAAGAGCCTCAACACATCTGCTGGAAGAAAAATGTGAGAATCATTAGACCGCCGCTCTGAAATCAGCTTCCACACAATCAGCAGCGAGTTCATAAAGCCACCAAATTAAAGCGCCCCAAAGAAAGGCAGATTTCAGAACAATCTGACCGCGCTCCAAATGATGGGGAGGATGAAGAGAAAAAAGAGAAAAGACACAGAGCCTCGTAGCCATCCATTTCTGAAAGCCCCCCTTTCAAAGAGGAAATTAATTTTGAAAGAGGAAGAATAAAACGAACAGACGAGGTGACCGAAGGGGCTGTATTAGACTACGTCCGGCTAAAACCAAGTCATTTAAACCGCCGGCTGCCGGCTCGCCTCCCTGACCTCCCATCGTCGCCGCAGACAGCGAGGAATAATCTCCGTCCGTATTTCACTTCCTTTCTTTTGTGTTTTACACATCCTAACCCCCGCTCCCCTCCTTGTTCCATCTGACCCCACCGGGCCACTGAAGTCACTTCCTGATTGCCACTCTGGATATTCAGAGCCGGGAACTTTCAGAGCAGGTAATTGAAAAAGTTTCAAGGGAGCTCGATCTTTTGTGCGATGAGTTGTGTTGTGTGACAAGTTAGAACAGCAGGCGATGATGAACGTCTGTAAAATACGTCCAGCGGAGAAGAAGCAGAGATTCCTTTAGATTGGCCGACGATGCGATGATGATTTCTCTCCACTGCGAAGCGTAAACGTCCCTGATGTGATGTCATATGTGAGCGTCTTCTGTCTTTAAATAAAACACGTCAGTTTCAGCCGTCAACATGTTGAAGTGTGTGACGTGTGAGTGATGTGAGTCTGGACCTGCACAGGAGGGAAAGTGTCTGATGGGTCCGACTCCCATCAGGCCTGCTGTCCTTCCTCCGCCATTCTTTTTATTTGGCGTTCTGCCTGAACGGCCTCGCTGCCGCCGACACACCGTGAAACACTGAACGCTTCCTCAGCTTTTACCGCCACAGTAAAATTCTGACTGCGGCAACAAACAGCACGCCGCAAATCATCCAGGCAGCCACTAAACAGGGCGGCAGTGTGTGTCTGTGTGTTTGCGTTATGATAAGGGTAATAAGGTTGTGGAGTTTTCTGTCGTGAGAAAACTTTCCAACACAGCAGAGGTTCTCTAAACGGATCTTAACTCTCTGGGTTCAGTCTGCAGATCTGAGACGTTCTCAGCAGAACCGACTTTTCTTTAAATATTATATTCTGCTGAACCCGTCAGATCTAAATAAAACCTGAAGGACGTTCACTGAAACTTTTATTTTTCAGCCTCTGAAACAAACCGAGACATTAAATTCAAAAATAAAAAGAGAGACCTTCGACCTCGATTTTAAATCACTGACATCATCAGTGAGTCATCAATCCTCAAATTTAATGTGGCAGGAAAAAAAAAAAGACGTGTCACCATTTTCATTTTTTTTTTAATTTTTTTTATAATGATGAAAATGAATATAAAACGTGACAGTCAAAGTTAAATGTTTAAAGTTCCACTGGGTTTTTATTTCATGTCTCATTCAGAGGCTGAAAAATAAAGTCAGCTGACTGAATGTTATCGCTGTAATCTGCTTTAATCTCTCTCATCGTTTCCTAAACTGCAACTTCCAGCCAAAACACGACGACACACACTCCGTTGATCCGGTCTCACTGGATCAGTGCAGGAGCATCAGTCGGCCGCAAGATGGAAACTGAGCAAAAAGATCAAATCAATCAGCCGACGGACTCCAGACTCTTTTCGTTTTTGTTTGTATATATGACCGAATGAGTCGTCCAATCAGAGGAGATTGTGGTCAGGTGGGCGGGGACTCACAGTCCAGGTGACTCTGTCTGATTCCCTCCACGTCCTCGGCGTGGATGAACTGGTAGCATCTTTTCCCCACAATGTCCACCGGAGTCAGGTCCATGTAGTCACTGATTCTGGAACACAAACACACAAACACAAACATCAGAGCTGCATCACACAGACACACAAACACAACAGTCAAAAGGAATTTAACATGAAGTGAACTTGAACATTCAGGTAACATTCTGGTCTGTTTGTCATCCCTCCTCCTCCTCCTTTATATTGAAGTCTATGGGAAAATGTCCCTCCTCCTCCCTTATATTGAAGTCTATGGGAAAATGTCCCTCCTCCTCCTAAATAAATGTTTTCCTGATCAGTTTATGGTCTCAGTCTCTAGTTTACAGTCTTCAACACAACATGATGTTCAGTTTTTAAATGAAGCTCCATTTAGAGGGAAACAGAGGGGTAACATCACGGGGGCAGATCAGCAGGTCAGCGAAAGCTGCTGCAACGCACATGCCGTAAAAGTTGACTAAAGAAATTCCTGCTTTAAGATCTTAAACCAACTGGATGTTTGGAGAACCAATGAGAACGTTTCCAGAAGGGAGAGAGGACTTTGTCCCTCTGTCTCTGGTCCTCTCTCTGGTCCTCTCTCTGGTCCTCTCTCTGGTCCCATCTCTGGTCCCGTCTCTGGTCCCGTCTCTGGTCCCGTCTCTGGTCCCGTCTTTGGTCCCGTCTCTGGTCCTCTCTCTGGTCCCATCTCTGGTCCCGTCTCTGGTCCCATCTCTGGTCCCGTCTCTGGTCCCATCTCTGGTCCCGTCTTTGGTCCTGTCTCTGGTCCTATCTCTGGTCCTGTCTCTGGTCCTGTCTCTGGTCTCGTCTTTGGTCCTATCTCTGGTCCTGTCTCTGGTCCTGTCTCTGGTCCCGTCTTTGGTCCTATCTCTGGTCCCGTCTTTGGTCCCGTCTCTGGTCCCATCTCTGGTCCCGTCTCTGGTCCTGTCTCTGGTCCTGTCTCTGGTCCCGTCTCTGGTCCCGTCTCTGGTCTCGTCTCTGGTCTCGTCTTTGGTCTCGTCTTAGTCCGTCACAATCAGCTCACATCGGCATTTGGAGTTGATCTGACTTGTGAACATTTCCAGTCTGATCCGGTCGTGAAACTGTTGAAATGTGGAACTCTTTTCTGGGTTCTTCTGGAACTCGACAATTAAAAAGCCTGATCCGGGAAAAAACGGGCTAATAACCCGACAACAGAGAGAGCGAACCCGTCTGTCTTTTGTAAAGGTAACACACATCCGCTTTAAAAGGTTTAATTTGAACAAATTTGCCACAGGACAGACAGAACAATTTCCCCAGTATCATCCTGATAGAGGGCCGGCAGGGAGGGTTGAGGTGGGATGGTGGCGGCGGCGGTGGCAGTGGGGGGGGGCTAATGTCTGGCAGGCAGATAACAGCACACTCTGTTCTTTAGAAAAATCCATCCTCCCATTTTCTCATTCTCTTAGAAACTCATCCTCAAAATGGGGCTGTAATGGGAGTGAGGTTTGTCTGTTCGCTTTCCGTCGCTACGCATTGAATATCATCATCTGCCTCGCATTGTGTCTCTTTTTCCCCCCACAAAGAAAAAAAAAAGCAATCTGTCTACTATCATTTTTTCCCGCTCTCTTTTTATAATAAAACATGAAGGTTTTTTTTTCCTTGATATGAATCTCTGTGGTCGGCCGGTTAACTCCTGAGCCGGATCCTGATGCCTATCTGCTTTATCTGGACAGAGCGGAGCAGATAGATCCATCAGTGACACATTTCACTGTTAAACCAGGAGGATTGGGTCACACTTCCTCATGAATAAGAAGCTCCAACTTTTTCTTTTTTTTTTTTTTTCCGTGAACAGCAGTGATGAAACATGAATGCAGATAACAGGCCGTTAAATGGAGTTGTTGTTGTTGTTGTTGAGAAACTGCTGCTGGGAAAAAAAAAAAAAAACCGACATGATCGGGTGATCAAAAATTTGACAGCACTTAAAAACAGGCGGAGAGTTTAGATTCACATCGGACACATTTTTGTCTTAATCAATTACAAATTCATTTCTTTTAAAAAGAGAAATCATCTTATAAAAAAAACAGAGTAGTTCGTTTTTTACTTCGAACTTAAAGTGTAACTTTTTGTGTTCTTTTACGGCCTTTTAGAAATGAAACTGATGTGTGAACTGTGTCGGAGAGACAGCGCTCCAAAAGTCTTGAATTTAAATTGATTTTAAAAAGTTGTAAAACTTTATTTCATTTGGATACGTGGAGGTGTGTTATCATCGGGACTGAATGACATAATAGTTCATAATCATGTTTTGAACTTTTTGGTTTGTTGGTAAAATGAAGCTAAATGTGTTCGTATAATCGTCACAAACATTAAAGCAGAATTGAAAAAGAAATAATTCATCAATTAATTAATCTAAAAAAACACTTTCGTTTTCAGCACGGCGGCGAAAACTTAACAACATTTAATCTGCTGAGTTTGGACAGAAAACGCAGTTCTCTCACTTTTCTTGTTTTCTTCGGATTAAAAAAATAATAATATGAGATTTGTTGTTGAATTATTTTCCTCACCTGTTCTCACAGTAGACGATCTTCAGGTCCATGTTGACTCGGGTGACGAACATTTGACAGTCGATGCGAACTTCGTTGATTGTTGGCGGCGGGAGCGCGTGAGCCACGACGACCATCCCCATGATCTGATTGGGCACCGAGCGGCTGTGAGTCAGAGCCATCCGGATCCTCAGACGCCCCGTGATGTGGATCACCTGGACGGGAAAAACAGGAAGTCAGGCAGGAAGAGAGTTAGCAAAAGATGAATTCTGTGTTCTGTCCTAAATCGGGCCGTCATACGTTGATAACTGAGCATTTATGAATCTATTATTATTTTTTTATGAATGTAGAAAATAAACCTGACTGATAAAGATTCACTTTATTAATTTAAAATAGAAAAAATAGCTGAGTTTGTTTTCTGTTGTGGAGAAACTTCTTTATAAATAAAAAGCATTTTCTTTGTTAACGACATTTCACATGTTAACCTTCAAACATTTAAAATAAAAAACCGATATGAAGGATCAGGTCATGTGACCAGGCGCTGTAGAAATACTGCACTAAAGGAAACGATCCAGATCTGAGCTTTGACCTCTGACCTTCGTCTTTATGACTTTGTTTGTTGTGCTGCCGATTAAAGACGAGGTCAGCAGGTTTATTCATGCGGCTCGTTATCATACACAGAAATTAAAGAAGCTTCAAAATAAAAGCTTTATAGATCAGATCAAATCGAATTAAAGCTCCAGTTTGTGCAGATTCGACGGAGCAGCATCTTCAGTTTAGATGAAACTCCTTCACGTGTCAGAAAGTTTTCTTTGTCCTTCTGATGTCGTTGGTCTGTTTGTTTTTGTTTTAGAATCACAGAGACAGTAAAAGTGATTTAGAGCTGATTATCAGAGTTTAGAGACGCTCTGAAACGGATCACAACTTTATGTCACGCTCTTATTTTCTACACTTTACGTACTTTACATGCAAATAGAGAAAAGAATCCAGTTGGAAATCGTGAACTTCCTGAAAGGAGTCGCAGCGATCACAGATTCAATTTGGAAGCAGATAAAGGTCCTCTCTCTGTCTCTGGAATTATCCAGAACTCTAAACTCTGCCGGACGCTGCACAGAAACCTTCATCAGCAACAGTCAGCTGTCTGCAGGACCAGGACCGGGACTGGGACTGGGACCAGACAGGACCAGGACCAACAGGACCAGGACCGGACCAGGACCAGGACTGGGACTGGGACCAGACAGGACCAGGACCAACAGGACCAGACAGGACCAGGACCAACAGGACCAGGACCAGACAGGACCAGGACCAGGACCGGACCAGGACCGGGACTGGGACTGGGACCAGACAGGACCAGGACCAACAGGACCAGGACCAACAGGACCAGGACCAGACAGGACAAGGACCAGGACCAGAATCAAACTGCAGACTCTCTCTGATGTTCACTTTGTAAATGTTGGAAATTATGAAGCTGGATGGGGGCGTGGCTAACGTGTGATTGACAGATTGTACCACCCAATCAGAACTGGGGGGGGGGCAGCTCAAGGAGGAAAAGGAAGAAGCTGCAGGGAAGGAATCAGCTTCCTGCAGCTTCAGGTCCAAACTACCAATTGTAACGCTGTGTGTGTATGTGTCTCTGTGTGTGTATGTGTCTCTGTGTGTGTATGTGTGTGTGTAATATATGTACGTATGTGTGAATATTTATGTGCTTCTGTCTCCACTGTGATTTGCATCTGATCTGAGTCTACCAGGCGGAACATGGTACACTTACACACACACACACCTGTCTGTTTCCACTGCAGGATGACAGGAAGTGTGTTGTGTGAAACGTCAAAGTAAAAGCATGAGCAGTGTCATATAAACATCTACTGTTTGTCTAACGATAATAAATCGCTGTTATTAAATGTAAACAGACTAAAAAGACGAAGCGTCTCCTGACCTTATATCCTGAGGACTTGATGTGGACTCCTCTCTTCGTGAGCGTCGACTTCATCCGGATGAAGAAGGATCGTTCCAGAGAGTTGTCAGGAGCCAGGAGGCTGGGACTGCTGGACTCCACTGAGGAACAGGAAAGACACGAGGAGCTGTCACATTATTAAAGAATCTTCTCCGTCAGGTAAATCAACTCATCCACAAACAGGAGAAATTCATTCATTCATCGGACTTCAAACCCAAAAAGAATCCCGCTCACTGTCACCGTCTGATTCAACGGCAGAGAGGCGTTTATTTTAATGAACAGATTCATCATGTCAGCAGGACGAGTCGACCAATCACAGCTGCTGTCAAACCGCCAATCAGCCGGAAGCAGCTCGTGACGGTCCAACGGCGAAACGTCAAAACACGTCAGGAGAGACGAGACGAGCAAACAGGAAGTTCTGCCGCAAATTAAGTTTGTTAAGAAAAAAACGTTCGAGCTGTTTGAAAGCTGAAATCTTCTCCTGTCAAAATAAAAGTTTCCCTCTTTCAACTGATTCAAATCAAAAAATGTAAATCAAAGATGAAACATCAAAATTAAAGAATAATACATTTAGACCGAAACCCAAAAACTTTCTTTATGATGGAAAACTTCTCTTCTGTGAAACAACAGAACAACATTCATACTGGAAAGATAAATGAACACTGACGTATAAATCTGATTCTCCTAAATGTCCAATAAGTTCACATTGAACGAGCAGCATCAGCTCAGTTTTTCATTTTCTCTTGTATGTTCGTCGTGCTGTTCAATGATGTTCTCTTCATTTGGTTTTATTTTAAAATAAAAAATAAACTATAGTGAATTAAAGTTTGATTTCATCTTGATTATTATTCGTTTAAGTTTTGATCCAATATTCATTTTCAGTGACGTCGCAGATTCAGTCAGGCCAAACTGTCGACAGTCAGCTGCATATTCAGAACTTCTCCATCCATCAGAGGGAGTGATGGGAGGACACACACACAGACGGGTACAGGTGACATTACTGTATTTTTGTCCATCATCTCCATCAATAACAATAAGTTTACCTTTTTTAAACCACCTTCTTTTTAGGTCAAAGGTCAAACACACACACTGATACTGAACAGGACAGAAGATGAAAAATTCACCGTTTCATCGTCATCTGTCCACATTTTCAGGTTTGAATGAACGAGTATCTGAACTGTCTCCTGAAAGAGACATCGGTCGTCACGGTTACAGTGATAAAGACGCAGATGGTGCTGACAGTGTGTGCCCGCCTTCGTTGCCATGGTTGCCACGACAACAGTCATCTCTCAGGTGAGTTCGAGAAGAGATGGCGATTTGGGTTAAAATGAATACTTCCTCGTCATTACACGATCTCTGTTGTCATGGTTACTACAACAACAACAACGAATGTCGGGGATAATAAACTGCTCCTGTCACGTGGGAATCGAACACAGCTCTCCTGTGTTTTGCTGACCCGTCCGTCCTGACGTGGACTTCCACGTCTACGTCATCTACGTCAACATCGTCCCTACGACTACCTGACGACCACCTGATGTTGCCTGGCGACCAAAACCATCGATGAGGCCAAAGCTGAAACTCTATTGGCTGACACCTTCCAGTCTTTGGGATGGGATGACGTCACAGTGTTGCTGATGACATCATCACTCAGCGCCAGTTTGTCAGGTGGATGAAAACGCATCGGAACAAACGACACACACTGTTCCTTTAATGACGCCGTTTCATTCATCTCTTAACACATATTTGTGTATTGGTGCGCATTCTGTGTGTGTTTGTGTGAATGTGTATGTGTGTATTTTAGTGTTTGTGAACATTGTGAAGCTGGTTGCTTCTTCCTTTTTTCCCTCAATTCCCCCTACACACAGACACACACAGACACACACACAGGTCTCTGGTGGACTTGCTGGTTTGATCAGCGCTGATACGTGTTGACAACGTCTAATCTGAGAAAATTGAAAGAAATGAATTAATATGCTAATTCATCCTTTATAATATAAATGTCCTTGAAGAGCGAGAGACGAGAGAGAGAGATAGAGCGACGGAAAAGGCGGGAGAGGGAGAGGAATAAAGGAGACGAGGGAGGAAAGAAGGAAGGAGGAGAGACAATAAACGGGAACGTGAGGAGGAGTCAGATGAAAGAAAAGAGGGAAAGAAGAGGAGGAGAGACGAAAGAACAGATGGAGAATAAAGAGAGTTAAATAAAAGATGAGGAAGAAGAGACACAGGAGAGTAAATGGACAGAAAGCCGAGGGAAGGAAAGATGGAGGTGAAGTAGGAAAACAAGAGGAAAGACAAGGAGAGATGAAAAACAGGGAAGAGGAAGAGAAAATGAAAGAATGAAAGATGGAGGGGAAAAAAGAAAAGACAAAAAGAAGAGGAAGGAAAAAGTTGATGAAAGTATGAGAGAAGGACAGAGGAGACAAGGAGCCAAGGAGGGAAACATGAAGAAGAGAAGGAAACAACAAGGATCCCAGAAGGGAAAATCTGCCTCCTCCTTCCCTCCGTCAGGCGGCGGCTCGCTTTCGGTCCTCCAGGAAATCAGCCGCCGATCTGACGGAGGAATAATGATGATGGAGGGAGGACAGACGAACGACAGGGGAGCTGGACCTTCTTTCTCTCTTTGTTACACACTTTGAATTAATGGGATTAGTTTTACACACACACACACACACACACACACACACACACACGCTCTTTCATTTTTGTACATGCGAAGTGAGAACAGATGGAGGACGAGAAAAGACCCGAGAAGATGAGAAGCAAAGAGCGGGAAGACAGAAGAGTAAAAAAGAAAAGGATGGACAGATGGAGGAAGAGGAGGAGGAGGAGGAAGGAAAGGAGATGGAGTAAAGAAAGAAAAAGAGGAGGTGGAGGAGTTGCTGTTGGAGGGACTTCCAGAAAGTTTGGTTAATGATGTCACAGTGACATTGACCTTTGACCTTTACCTCATCTCTTCCTCTTCAGATTTTGTGCTCAGCTAGTTTTGAGAGGACAACTTGACCTTTGACCTTCCAGTTCAGTTTATGCCGGATGGACCAAATACAGAAGAAGAAGACAAATAACAGAAGAAGAAGAGGGAGGAGGAGGAGGATCATGTGGGGATTCAGCGGTGTTTTCTCATTCTGCTCGTTCGGCGTGCGTTGCCGTGGCGTCTTCGGGGACGACGCTCCTACAAGACAAAGATTAGCGCTACAAAGGCAGCAGGTGGCTGCTGGCTCCGCCGCTGCCCGACTCTGGGACCTAATTATCTACAGTGAGGAAACTTTCCCCCGTTTGAAGGACAAATGATTAATTAAAAAGAACAACTCACCTACGCCTGTGATCTTTGGACAATACCCAGAGTGCCCTGGGTTTCTTTCCACATGTGAGCGTGTGCGTGTGAAGTCTCGGCGGGACGGTGTATCATTGTCAGAGTCTAATAGCGCTGCCTGGTTCAGGGAGCTCGTTGTGTCCGACTGATAACTAGCTAACAGCGCTGAGACAAAGAGAGCTACAGCAAGGTCACCGCAACCTCCACCGGCGCCGCCATGACTGAAAGCAGACTGAAATCAGCAGAATGGTGGCTTTGGCGCCGAAAGTGATTCATTTCTTGTCACCTCACAACAAGACAATAAAGATTAGAAGGTTTGAATGTTCTACAGAAATCGATCAATGAAGGAGAAAAGATTCTACCGTTACTCTGAAGTCATGAAAAGCACTTTCTGTTCCTCGTGTCCGTCTCGACCGCCGACTTCAGCGTTCCTGACCTTTTCCAACAAGTGTCAACTCAACGTGACGTCACCCGTCATTCGTCAGTCGGCCATCTTCATTTTTAGCAGAAACCAACCTTGGAGGAGGAGGTGGATCTGACCTGCTCTGTTCTCTGTCTACTAACTGAGTGGTACAGTCTGTCAGTCATACAGTAGCTCCGCCCCCTAACTCCTCCCCTCCTTCCTGCTCTGTTTCACTCTAAATGGAGCTTCATTTAAAAAATGAACATCATGTTGTGTTGAAGACTGTAAACTAGAGACTGAGACCATAAACTGATCAGGGAGGAGGAGGGACATTTTCCCATAGACTTCAGTTCACGGTTGTAAAAACAGGCCAAATATTGAAATACTTCCTTCTCGTCCTGTTTGGATTCTTCAGTTTCTGAATGTTTTTAAAGATCAATTCAATTAAAAACAATTAAACATGAATTAATACAAATATATAAATATATATATATTTTTGTATTAATTACATCATGACCAAACTAAGGTCTCTCTCTCTCTCTCTCTCTCTCTCAGTGAGGCTAACTGTTTCCATCTGCTCTCAGTCTTTATGCTAAGCTAAGCTAACTGTCCCTTTAACACCCTCGGGTCGTTTCCCTTCACTTCCTCCTGCCTCTCTTCCTCTCCGTACTACCCACAATGCAACAGCAGGAGCCGAGGGAGATCAGTGGAGTTGACGGGTGAGAGGGAATCATGACAAATGTGCTGTGGCTGGCTCACACACACACACACAGACACACACAGACACACACAGTATTGTCAGGGAAAGTTTAATTGTGCAAACACTCTGTAACTGTCCTGTCATATTCCTGCCTCTCCGGCTCACTATCGCCTCCACGGCTGTAATTGAATTGCTACCGTCAGGAGGGGGGGGGGGCGGTGAGACTCGCTTTGTGAATAGAATGTGTTTCCTATCAGGGAGGATTTGACAAATTGTGTCAGGAAGAAAAGCCCAGGTGATAATTTTTCAGTTTACTGAAGGTGGAGAGGGGAAGGGGGGGTCGGGGGGGGAGGAAGAGGAGAGGAAAGATGAGGAGGAAGGCAGAAGAGAAGGAGTAGGAAAAGGAACGGGAAGAAGGAAGAAGAGGAAAAAGGGTGAGATGAAGAAGGAAGAAAGGGGGAAGTGAGGAGGAGATGATGATGGAAAAAGGAAAGGAAAAGGAAGGAGGAAGTAAATGACAACAGAGGAAGAGAATGAGAGATGTCAAGGAAGAAGAAGGTGGAAGAGGGAGGAAAAAGGAAGACGGGGGGAGGAAGTAGAGGAAGAACTTCCAAAGTGAAACATCCGATTTGAGTCAGATTCCAAAATGAACTTCGATTGTGTGTGTGAGTGTGTGTTGGCAGATTTCCTCAAAGCCTTTTTCCCACAATGCAGAAGCCTGGGAACCGAAGGTAAAGGAAGGTAAAGCCCCCCCCCCCTTCTTCCTCCCCCTCTTCCTCCTGATAAAAAAGACTTTTATTTTGACAGTCTCATCAGAACAATGAGCTCAAATCAAACAGCGCTCTAATAGTCTGGAGACGCCTTCAACCCGGCTTTGTCTTTCTTTGGAGCCCTTTTTCTTCCTGTCTTTCCTCCACAGAGACACTTCCCCTTCTCCATCTCATCTTCCTCCTCCCCCTCAGTGATCTCCCTGAGTCGGGACTTGAAGGCTTTTCTAATCTGTCTTTAGCCTCTCCTCTTCCTCCTCTGGGAACAGATCTGCCTATGAAAGGAAGACAGAGGAGGGAAAGAGTGAGAGCGAGTAAAACAAAGGGAGGATAAGTGGCCAAAGGTTTGTGGACACTCATCTCCGTGCCGCTCCGTCTTTTTCCTGTTTTTAAATTTAAATCACTTGTAGAAAAAATCTTTGACGAAGCAGCTTTTAGTTTTTAAGATTTGAGTCGTGGAAACAGGAAGTGAAACCTCAAAACAAACGTCTCCAGTTTTTTAGTCAGAAGTCGCGTATTTTAATAGAATTTCGTTTTTATTTTTATCTGATTTTATTCTATTATTTCTGTTCTCTAATTATTGTGTAGCTGTTTTTGTAGTTTTCTGTTTTTTGTCTCTTTGTCTTCATCTGATCAGTCGAATATGAAGCACTTTGAATGACACTAACTGGAAGAAAAGTTCTAAAAAGCTAATAAAATTTGGTTGATTGATTGATTGATTGATCGATTGATAACCTGGGACCAAATCAAATGTAGCTGAGGAGACGCTGAGAGGAGGGAGGATGAAGAGCATGAAGAGTAAATGAGACAATCTGATTCAGAGTTCAACGCACACAAACACACAACATGTAGCATGTAGCATGTAGCGCTGTGCTAACTGTGTTTAAACTTTATCTTACTGAATTAAAGTAAATTATTTAAATTGTTCTCCAGAGAAATAAAAAGATTAAGTGGGGAAAAAAAAGGTCATTTTAAATAATAAGGAACGAAATCTTGTCCGGAAAACATGAACATCATAAAGCTCCAACATAAACAAAGGAGAAAAACAAATTGATAAAATAAAATAAAAGATGAGAACAAATCAAACACCTCAGGAGGACGCAAGAAAGAAACAATCAAATAAAACCACAACCAAAGAATTAGGAAACAAAACACAACTACACACACACATATTCAGATGGGATATGCAAATCTGAACAGGTAAACTCAGGACTCTGTGTGATGTTTGAGGAAAAAAACAAAACAAAACAAATAAAAACAAACATTACAAATATCAGATTTCCCGGAGAGAGGACGGACGCCTGAACGCAGCGTCCAGTTGCCTCTGCGATGGCATTTACACTGAAAACAGCTCGACCGCAGGACAAACACCGAGTCGTCGCTCTACAACGTCAGCGTGTGTGTCTGTCACCTCGTCTACAGTCACGCCGCCGCCACAGGAGGCCGAAGCCAAGATCAGGTGACACAAACAGCCTGTGTGTGTGAGGAGCGGGAACTCCCATCAGGCCTGAAGAGTCACGTACAACAATAACAACAACATGGAAATAAGGAAACGCCAACAAACAGCCTTCACACCTTTAAAGGTGACGTTTCAAACATAAAGATCGCTAAAACTCAGGTTTTCATTAAAGGTTGCTAGGCAACAAAGCTAAGCGTGTAAACAGCTGAAACCCTCCGTAGACCGAGTCCTGCAAAGGAGGCAGCCGAGTTGCATGATGGGAAATGTCACTCATACAGGCTCCTCAGCTGGTTTGTTCGGTTTCACCGAAGAGAAATAAGTTCGATTAAACTGTTTATCTGAAAACCTCCGAACAGGAACAGTCCGCTCTTCCGCTTCCCTCCTCTCCGTCTTTATTTCCTCTTATAATTTCTCTCTCCCTCTTTCGTCTCTGTGTTTGTGTTTGGCCAGAAAGGACGGCACAAAAAAAGAGGAGAAGAATAGGACGAGGAAGAAGAGCGAGGAGTGTGTTTGGTGTAATTGAATCCAGGCGGCGGCAGAGAGGGACAGATGGACGGACTGAGCAGATTAACATCCCTAATCAGAGGAAGGCGTGAGGACGAATAGACGCGGCGGCCATGTTCATCGAGCTGCTAACTGGTTTTTACAAACACGTCTGCGAAGAGCCGCTTCGGCTTCTGATGAGCACAAACGACCACTTGTTGTCTCCGATCTGACGAGCAGACGCACACAAACAGAAACACGAGGAGATCTTCGCCGGGCTCCTTCACCTTCTGCTGCTGCTGTCTAAAAACACTCGCAGCCCTTTGTTTAAGGCGTCAGGGACCAAAATGGATTTGTTTTATGTTGAATTTAATTTATTTCTCTAAAGGACAGAAGATGGGATGATTTTATATTTTCCCTCCTTTTATTTCACTTTTAAAAGTTCTGTTCTTCTTCCTCGTCCTCTCACATTATTCTTTAAGTTCCAGACGTCATTTTCAAACTTAAACACGCTGTATCTTCTCTTTAAGCCTGTTTGACTGAGCACACACACACACACACAGACACACACACCACCCTCTCCACAAATTAAAAGTTGAGTCCTGGACCTTGAGATGTTCCCGCCTTATCGCCGCTGTGACAGACAGATATCAGAGAGGAGCGTTTTATTTGCGGTCCGGCGCCGCCCTGTCCTCGGCTGTCCTTATCAGAGCCGCTCTGCTTCCATTGTAAACAGCCCGTCCTCGTTAGGAACACTAATTAGAAAGCTCTAATAATAATGGCCTGTGATTGGCCATTGTGTACTCTAAAGATTCCATTTAGTGCGGCGGCGAGCGGGCGGCGGTTTAATAAAACTTAACCAAACGGATAATTTTGCTTTAGTAATAATCCTTCGTCTCTGAAAAGTTCTTTGTTTGCCTGAAGTGGTTTTATTGCTTTTCTAAAAAAACACACTCATGACACTGATTTAATTAATTTGAGCGCTTCTGCTGAATCCATTCTGTCTAATTCTCCCGGTGAGTTTGGACTTCAGACGATCTGCTGAGTGGAAATCATTTAGCAGGTCTGACCAAAAAAACAACACGCTTCACGTTTCAGCTCGCTGTTGTGTAGAGTTAAAGTCTGTAGATCGACACACAAACGCAACACAACACAAAACACAAAATCTCTATTGACTAAAGTCTGAATTCATCTGTTGCACAAAACACTTTAGTTCTTGACTTTCTTAATCCAGAGACCTGGACTCTGGATCTGAGAGGTGAAGCTAAAGGTGAGGAGCCTAAACCTGAATTTTGTGTTGAATTCTATGGGAAAATGTCACCTCCGGCAGAGAGACAGCAGGAGGAGTTATGAGTTCTGTTCGTCTGATTGGTCACTTCACGTCTCCTTCCCTCAACCTACTCTAACCCGTTCAGAGCAGCAGGAAGGAAAATATTCACATTCACAGCTGCTGAAAACACAACAGAGGTTTTTATTCCCACTTCCTGTTCAACTTTTACTACGATATTTGACCCGTTTGAGTCTTCCTCTGTCCTTCGGTGACTTCTTTGTTGTGACGTCACAAAGTCCCAGAAGTCCTGACGGCCGGTTTTAAGGTTCAGTTTCTGAATCCAGACTGTGAGCTTTTCTCTGAGGACTGAGACCTCTGAGACTTTAACAGGATTAATACAGAACCTGGACCTGATTTAAGACTTTCAGTCCGTCTGGACCTTTAAAGGACCTGTGGGGGGTTTTCTTTGAACCACCTGCCTTCTGTTTGTACCCAGTTTCATTCACTTCATCAAAGAGAGAAGTCTAAATTAAAATGACTATTTATTTCAATTTTCTCACATCAGATGGCGGAGTGACTCAGAAAAACACCCAAATTTCAAAGTCCTCCAGCTATTCTGCCCTCCAGGAAAACACCATAAGTTCTTCATTATTAGCTCCTTGCGGTCTAATTGGCCGCAGCGTCGCCTTATTTCAACATCATAAGTCTTTGATTATTGTTGCTAATTACGCTATTAGCACAATGGAGGGGAATAATTCGTCATAATTGCTCACATTTATCATAATTAGCCAACTTTACAGTCACCTACATTTAATGTCAGTTGGAGCGGCCATCGGCGGCGGCGGCGGCTGCCCAAGGACGGACCCTCCAAGTGTGTGTGCTCGTGCTGCTGGAGTGGGTTTCTATTTGCATTTGAAATGTCACTTTGCACTCCATGCCAGGAGGCAAAGGTCAGATCTGGCGGGATAAACATAAACACACACACACACACACACACACTCTCATGTCTTTCTTCACCTTTCATTGTGTTTGCATCACTTCTTAAATGAAATCCTGAAGTGCAGATAACCGGAGCAACTCATCGCCTTTCAAGATGGCGGCGTGTTATTTCTATTCTTCTTCTTCTCATTTCCTGTTTCCTCACTTCAGAGAAGAAGTCTCATTTACTGAGCTTTTAAATGTGCCCGTGAACAGTTAAGTTAAGCAGCAAACTTTGATGTCACTGATGACAGTTTGTCAGTCTGACGCTGACAAACGAGACTGAATTCAATTTAAAACCAAAAACAGAAAGTGCTGCAGCCGGTAAGAGCTTTCAGCTTCAGAGGAGAGCATCTTCAGCTCTGCGAGTCACCTCCAGTGAGGAGGTCAAAGGTCAAAGTCAAGAGCCATCAGACGTCGGCTACATTAGACATGTTCCGGTGGCCCTCAGCTGATGATATGTAATGAAGACACTGAAGTGAGGGAACATAAGAGCGGCGGACAGAGTGTTCCCTCCTCAGTCGGACTCTGAATTACACTTAGGAGTAATAATTTTGAGCCACTCAGCCTTCAGAACAGTGAGAGACGTGCAGCCTCTCCGCCTCAGCTTGACTGATATTAGTCAAATTGCGTCATGTGCTTTTAAAGATGACTCTCCTCAGCTGAAAGAGGGAGCCGAACGGAGCGTCAGCTTCAAAGGAAGATCTCTCTTCTCCAAGGTCATCTCAAGTTTTAACTCCAGTCTCAATACTTGATGAGTGTGACTGCAATTAAAACGATGGGGTCAGCCTGATATATTATGACGGCGCAGCCTGCTGAACTTCACAGGGGAACCAAGCAGCTTTGGGCTTGTTGGACTCGGCTGGGTGGGGTTTCCTTAACGGGTCCACAGAGATGATGCCAAATTATCAGAGTCAGAGTTTGAAGGGTTGTGCCTAAAAAAAAAATTAAAAAAAAAAGGCCTAAAGCTCAGGCATGGCTTCTCCAAAACAAGCTGCTAATGTTAGCGTGTTGCTAACAAGCCACATGTAGACGGATCCCAACGTTCGTCGTCACAATGTACCAAAAACCATATCAGAGTGGTAATCAGTCTAAATCTGTCGCTGCAGGACTGAATCCAGAATCAGTTGGGTGCTCCAGAACAGGACGTCTTTGGGTTTCTGGTTGAACATCACTTCACACTACAGCCAAGTGTGATTTGTTTTGGGAGCTGCCATTTTGATTTTCTTGAAACTTTTATTGACTTTGTTTAAACTTTTATGTGTGTTACAAAGCGGCCCGTTCACAGTCGACCTTTACAGCCTGTTTTTGTTCAAACATGCTGTTCAACATGTGGAGCTTTTAGAGGAGAGACAGCTTAGTGGTGGAGACGTGATATTAATTAGATTGTTTACGTCAGATGATTTTATTTGAGCTCCAAACATCATAAAATCATGTATCATAAACATTTTCTGATCAAAGGGAACCAGAGCAGGTTTCCTGTTAAAGTCTGTGATCGTTGCGGCTCTCTAAAGGATTTAGGGAAGACTGCAAAACATAAATTTGTCAAACTTTTCATTTCAGCTCCACCTTCTGAACCTTTTCTTGTATAAAAGTGAAACAAAATCAATGAGTCAGAGTTAAATCTGTCTCACTAAAAGGATCTTGACTATGAAGTGTTTCTGGAGAAAAGGCAGTTTTTTCTTCTGCACACCTTCGACTCGTCATGAATTATGCCATCCAACCAAGAAAATAAGCAGATGTCTACAGGCGGACAAAAACACAACCAAGCAGCCATGAAATCTCCCCAATACAGGAAATTAGCACGGAGAAACTCCACAGAGGAGCCGAGTCAGCAGCCATCGATCGGACGCTGCTGTGAAGCGAAGAGGCAGCTGAGGGACGGAGGAAGAGTGTGAGGAAGACACACCAATGGTGGAGGAGGGTAAACAAACAGAGAAGCTCAAATGGACAGGTTTGGTCCGGTATCGACTGGAACCAGAACAAACGACGGCCGAGGAAAGTAAAAAAAAAAACAAAACAAAACTTCTTAGTCCAGACCAGACCACCTTCTCCTGTTCTGGTCCAGCCCTGATCCTCATGTGTCCCCTGTAGGAGGTCTTGGTGGTGGACTGGGTCCAACATGGACCCCCTGACTGTCTCCAGGTCCACAACAAACCGATCTGTGTTCTGACGGCTTTCTATCAGAGCCAGCAGAACTTCTTCAGCAGCTCTTCTGTTGGATCAGACCATCGGTGACCTTTGACCCCTGACCCTGCGGTCCAGTGGTTCTCCTTCTGGTCAGTCCTGGTCCCTGCAGACCAGGATCATCCCTCAGATCACAGTTTTGTTCTTCTGCTTCAACATCAACTTCCTGCTGCCTGATAGACCCCGCCCACTGACCGGTATCCATGGTAACCAGGTAATGACCTGTCAGTGGTCATTATGTCGCAGCTGGTAGGTTCTCAGTAACCAGGTTACAACAGAGCGTGAAGAAGGAAGAATTACCCCGGACACCTGAGATCTGCCCCAGCTCCTCTGTGGGGGAGCCCTCCCCCTCTCCGGTCACATGATCATCGGGGATCGCTCCTTCACATTCATACATGTCCGTCTGACCCCCCCCGTCAGAACAAACCTCCGTCCTCTGACTGTTTTTCTTCTCTGGTCAAATTAACTTTGGGACTACGAACTGCTCAGGCTCTTTCTTTGTCTCCTTCAATGTCTTCATATCGTTATGTCTTTAGGGTGAATCAGCATCGGGGGAACCCCCCCTGGATGTTTTAGATCTCCCTTTCTTTTTCTTTCTCTCCAGACAAATTGACACTGACAACCACAGATAGCCCCCCCCATCCTCCGTCCGCCCTTCCTGGCCCGGGTTGGTGCTCAGGGAGGCTGTTTGGGGTTTTGCAGAAAGTCAAAGAAAACCTGAAACGTGGCACTCCAATTAATTTAACCCCCCCCTTCATACTCACACACACCCATCACCAGCAACAATCAGCCAAGAATAAATCCACGGCAGATCTAATTACTGCACTGTCTCCAAAGACTTCGGCCGTCGCAAAGCCAATCTTCCCCTCCTTGTTTGAACAGGCTGATGAACTAAGGGACTCGATGGATATCAAGTCATTTTGTTTAATTTATAAATGGATTTTTCCCCCTAATACTTAAATTATCATCAGCATGAGAGAGAGAGAGAGAGAAGTACGATGAAAAGCATTTGGAAGGTATAAATTCTACACGTCCTCCTTCAGTCTACAGCAGCAAACGTGTCGGACTGATTCTGTTCAAACTGAAGGAAGCCAGAAAAACAGAAACGACCGCGAATGTTTGAATTAACGTCAATTCACTTAAAGAGACGTCGGCCCCAAGACGGTTTATTCAACGCTCAGATGCACTGAATGTGCAGGACGTTAAGTTCTTTTAGTGCAAAGGCTCCTATGAGCTAATTATTTCTCCGATGTTAAATCTCGTTTATGTCTCAGTTCCAGTAAGAATAAGAGAGGAAACCTTTAGGAACAGTTCCTATCCAACCACAGACACTTTTTAATCAACGTACGAGCTCATCAGAAGAACTTTTTAAAGATCATTTTGGATTTTATTTTTATTTATTGTGTTGTGTTGATAAGTTGTTACCTTCAGGCCCGTCAGGGAGACAACAGGACTGTTGGACTGAAGAGCCTGTAATCTCCATATTGACCATCAGGGGGCGACTCCAATGATGGTGTCCCTACCTCTCATGTGATTTGACCCCGCCCACTGACAGGTGCCATGGTAACCAGGTGATCACCTGACAGCGGTATCGAGTTAATGTCTTTCACACATTGAAGTGTGAGTCTTGAGGGACAAACTCAAGTCTCCTGGACGTTTCCTTTCCTCGTCTCCTCCTTTCCTACCTGGCTCCGGAGTCTCAGAGTGTGACGACGACGACGCCGAAGACGCCCCGTCCTCGTTGACGTTTCCCTGGGACAGAGACATCCCTCGGCCCGGAGGAAGCTTCATGCCGAGCTGCTCCGCCATCTCCACGTGGTCGCCGGGGTGGATGTAGTCGAACACGCTGCTGCCGGTCAGCTCCACCTGCAGAGAGGACACAGAACTTTAGACTTCCTGCTTCCTGACCAATCACGGCCGTTACTGAGGCCTCACTGTTTTCCGTCTCTTCTCATCTAGCTCCTGCTCTTCATCCTCCCTGAAGTTGTCCTTTTCCTCCTCTACCTGTGTCTCCTTTCCTTCTCCTCTAATCCCCCCTTTCGTCACCCTTGTCCCCCCCGTGCATCGTCTCCACCTCCTCACCCGTCTTCTTCTTCTCCTCTCACCTCTTATCCTCCTTCCCTCATCCTTTCTTCCCTCCTCCTCCTCTAATCCCTCCCTCAGCAGCCGTGGAGAATCAGCGGCGGTTTTTCTTTCTCATGGAAATGGAATAAATAATCTTCTTCTTATTAAATAAATACAGAGTCCCTTCACCTTAAAGACTCTCATTAGCAGCGATAGAAGCGGATTTGTCTTTGTTAATTGGGGATGAGACGAGGGGAGCGCCGCCAAAACCGCGGCGTTACGCTACACACACATGTATACACAAAAACACACACACCTACTGAACCCAAACAGATTCATGTCAAGGTTATAAATACACACTTTAACTTTTTGTGTAATGAACATTGAGTGCACAATTTTCAACGCCGTCATGTGACGTTTAACGTGTGTGTTTTCATTTGTGGCCTAACAAAAACATCGTGCACGTTTAATTCCACATGTTAATCTGGTAATGTGTGTGTGTGTGTGTGTGTGTGTGTGTGTGTTCAGGTTTTTTGGGGTCCACTGGGAAAAAGGGGATTACATGGGTGTAATCCCTTTAATAAGAAATCCCTTTAAGGCAATTTAGTCCCCTCATAAAGTCTCATCTTGAGCAGAAAGTGATGATTAAGAAATGAGACTCATCACTGAGTCTCACACACACACACACACACACACACACACACATGCCCTGGTGCACCATGGGAGTTAGTGTTCATGTTTACACGTTACAGTGCTAATTGGATCTACATTGTTCCTCCTCGCAATAACACGCCGACTTTTAATCAATTAAAACTTGGCAGAACTATTTTACATAAAGTCACTGGTGGAGCTAATTACACAGAGGGAACAATGCAGAGATGGAATTAGACATTCAGAGACTTACTGCAGCGGCACTTTAAGAGAATTATCACACGACAGACTGAGAAGAGCTGCGACACTTCAGACGACGACGTGTCAGTTCGGCCTCCGTTCAGGCTTCACCGCCGCCCGTTCTGCATCCGGACCGGACCGAGGACCAGATGCTGCTCAGCTAACTGTGATGGAGTCATCACGTTACTCTCTTCTGGTGATTTCTGCTTCATGATGAGCAGAATTAAATATCTGTTCAGCTGAATGTCGTCGTTTCAGGATGAATAACAGATTGATCCTGTGTTTCTTGCTCCCGGCTCTGGCCCGCATGGACCCGGACCAGGATCAGACCATCTGACTCACAACGTCCAGAATCTGGTCCAGACTCCGACCATCAGTGACTACAGTGAGAGTGTAAAGATAAAACCTCTGCTGAGAGTCTGAGAGGCTCCTCCCCTCTAGGAAACGAGGTTGTCTGTCATCGTCAGGATCTGTTGCTAGGCGACAGCTGATTGTCGTAGCGAAGACGACAGGAGTGAAGGGAAGAGTGCGTTGATGAGGTTAATGACGTCAGGACGAGGCCGGGTGGGTCAAGGTTCATGGTTCAACTGCCCACAGCTGTTTGTTGTTGTTGTTGTTATTGTAACCATGACAACCAAGGTCCAGGTCACCTGCAGCTGTGGAGGCCCCGCCCACAGACCTGTCCATCATGTAGCTGACTGAGCAGTAACCTCATCATTAACATCTGTCAGCTCGTCTCTGTGCTGCATGTTTACCAACAAACAAACAGATTTAACTCACAGCTTCAGCCACGGCCTGTCTCTGCATCGGTCGGTAACCACGACCACGATACATCACTTTATCCTCCCAGCCAGGTGATTTAACGCCAACACGTCTGTCTTTGTGGGACAGCAGACTGAAGTGAGAGGACGATGAAGGTTCCAGCGCTTTCAAATGTGTGGAGAAGAAGAACTCATACGTTCAACAAAATGTCAAACTGATATGATGATGGTGATACACTCATCTGTGATAATGACTCTTCTTAATACAAGAAAAAAAAAAAAGACAGCCGTGTGGTGTCTAACGTAAAGTACCACCGAGCTGCATGCTGGGAAATGTAGGCCGTGTTGTCTTTGGAGCCGGAGCCATCTCGGCCTCTGGTCCTTTTTAAATCGACAGCACTGAATCACTGAAATGTGCCGTACAGTTTCATCTTTAACGATGCGTCATAAACTATGAGCTAATTACATTTGTTCCCCTCCAGGAACGTACATAATGAGGCATTAATGGAAGTGATTCAGCTGCCTGGTGGGTGAAGATCCAGATCACCTGGTCTCTCTCTCTCAGTCTACTGTTTGCTGTTGATTTTGTGCGTCTCTCGTCTGAGTCGGGTTGTGAAAACTTAAACGCCACAAAGTGCGTGTTCAACGTAACAATTAGAGCACTGACTCGCTGTTTCCGCCTGCTCCTCAACAGGAAGCTGAGTGACCTTTGCGCAGAGACGCCGGCGCTCCCGTACGACTCAGTTTGAGTTTTGACGTTGTTTGTTAGGAGATAAAACTTATTAAAAACACAACACAGGCGGAGCTTTATCGCTCCTCTCGCCCTCCGAGACAAGGACACTGAGTGACAAAAGACAGCGAGAGTGACGGCGATAACCAACGTCCAGAGAGAGAGAGAGTGTTTTCTGGAACCAAATGTGTGTTCATGTGAATC
>CM068488.1:755000-775000 GCA_034769265.1 Remorina albescens
TCAATTATAAAAATAGTAAAAATTTACTTTAGCTAAAATGCACAACTGTCGTTTAATGACTAATTCATCTGGAAGGCTTTTCTTTTGAAGCACCCAGGCCTCAGTTATTTTTGACTTGGGGTAAATAAAATCATTAGACTTTTAATGTGAACGAGGTGCGTTCAATTTGGATTAAAAAGCTGTGACAGGAAATGAACCTGCCGGGTCAAAGGTCAGTCATGAAGGTTCAATTCAAAGTTTTCAGGTAAACGTTTCAGCGTCACGGAAGAAATCTGCTGCGATAATTAGTGAGTAAAAAAATCACAGAGGAAGATGTGAGGGAGCAGCCGAGGATGTACAGATGGAGAGAAGAAGAAGAAGAAGAAGAAGAAGAAGTTGTTGTAAAAGACTGCAGAGGAATCAATATTAATTCAACATCAGACGTACTGATTAAAAAACACAAGACCGACAACTTTCATGCTGCAGCAGACAGCCTGTGTGTGTTTGTGTGCATACACACCAAATAACTCATTAAAACATCTCCAGCATCAAAGATGAGAGAAGTCAGAGACTCATCAATACACAGTTACCAACAAGGACCTGTGTGTGTCTGTGTGTGTCTGTGTGTGTCTGTGTGTGTCTGCAGCAGGATTCAGCTCAGTCTTTTTTTTTTTATTTGGCTTTAATTTTCTATAAATGGGAATGTGTGTGTTTGTCTGCTACTCACGTGTTGATACTGTTTTCTGTGGACTCTGTGGACAACTCTGTGTGTGTGTGTGTGTGTGTGTGTGTCTGTGTGTGTCTACAGGGCAATTAATTGAGCAGCGATTGGAATGCGTCGCTGCAGCCCGTTGTGAGCCCCTACAGGGCTTTAAATGCAGACAAACACACACACATATACACACACAGGAAAACACTGAGCCATGTCACAGAACACACACACACAGACACACACTCATGCGGTGGAGTTCCCTCAGGATCTCCACATTCAGCTGTGACCTTGACAAGAACAACACAAACTGCTGCTCTCTCTCTCTTATTAAGTTTCTTTAATGGCGCTCTTCCTCTTCCTCGCTCTTCATCTTTATTTTTCTCTCCCGTTCTTTAATATCTCTGTTCAGCTTTCCGTCTCTCCACACAAACACAAACGGGCTTTTCAGAGAGAGGAGAACTCATACACAATATTCCACATGGACGCACAAACACACACACTGCAGTGCAGATCGCTGCAACTCACCTGTCTGTTTGTGTTAGTGAGTCAGGAAGCCCCCAAAACTGAACATCAAACAACCAGTAAAAACACAACACACACAGACACACACACTCACACAGGTTGACCTCTCCTGCTGTCAGTCAAACCCACAACCCTTTGAAACACAATGTTTTGTTGTCACAAAAACGATTAACATCAGTGACTCACACTGTCACAGCAGGTCACATGTTCCTTCATCTCCATGAACATGAACACACACACACACAGACACACACAGACACACGCACACACACAGTATTCTCTAGTAGACCAAAAAGTCCTCAGTCAAATCCTGTTAGTTTGATAACGTGAGCTGCTGTTTTAGTCCTTTAATCACACTCACTTCAGCTATACAAGCAGCTGACAGCTCGGCCTCTGATTGGCTGTGACATCACCCGCCGGAGCCAATAGGAACTTCCGACGTAGAGACGTGACTCTAGACGTCACTATCAAAGATGGAGGATGATGATGGACGGAGTCAGAAAGTCAGACTGATCAGGATCTGATCAGGTTCAGATCGGACAGAGCAGCTGACTCAGTTTAAGGAGGAAACAGGAAGAACCATCAGGAGGAATAAAAGCTCTGAAGACCAGCTGAAGTGTTTGACTCAGTGCACTGAAGAAGGTTAAAGGCAATATTATATTCTACACTGCTGCATTTAGAATCCCATAATTAGGAATAATTTAAAACAAATAAGATAAAGAGCTCCAGCGGAGCTAAACCAGCCGGATCATTCACCGAGAGGAGGCTGAAGTTTGGGGTGATGCTCGGCTCGCTCCCGGACGGCGGTGATAGTGACGCTCTGTATCTGCAAAACAACCGGGAGCGGCTGCTCCTGATTATGTATGAGTTGTCTATTAGATAGGGATTTAGGGAACATGAGCTATACAGTATATCTGGATATGATCTGAGGACAATCTGCCAGCTTCAAACAGAGAGGGAGACGGCAGCTGACGGAGAGGCTTCACTATCTGAAATGACTGTTTGTTTTCAATTTCACATTCCAGCTGATTTCCTCTGGATCGGGGCACAGGGAGGTTATTACTGACACAGACGAGCCTGCCAGGACTGGAGAGCGTTTCATTGTGTGTGTGTGTGTTTGTGTGCACTGTTTTATGTGTTGCTTTACTGAGGCCGGGTGTGTGAGACGTTCAGGAACAGGCAGGATGAGCGGAGTCCTGAATATCGGCAGATCTGCACCGCATGTTTGTGGGAAGTCATTAAAAAATACAGATTATTATCCGAACCGTCGGCCCCTGCGACGGGGACCGGCTCTCCTATATGTCCCATGATGCAATGCAAACTCCTCAAGTCTAAATCCAAAGCCTTGAAATGGAAACAACCCTGCAGCTTCTCCAGATCCAGATTCATCCGATTTCAAGGTTTTATTGTAATAAAGTAAAGAAATCTGATATCTGACTCTTCTGTTCTGTCCGAATGTTTGTATATCTATATTATATTCCTACTCTGTGAGGTTGGGAGGTTTTAATGCATGTGTTGTGTAGATGTCATGACTGTGATGTGTGTATAAAAATAAAGTGGATGTTTTATATCTGTGTGTGTGTTTCAGCTTCATCGCGGCTTTAATGCTGTGTGTGACTTTTTGTATATGTGGAACTGCATGTGTGTGATTGTGTCTAACACACTGTGTGTGTGTGTGTGTGTGTGTGTGTCTCCCTATCAGTTAGACAAGTCATTATTCTTGGCTGACAGCTCTCAGCTCCTGCTCCTCCGCCAGGTAATGAATTCTCCTCCAGATAAAGAAAATAAAAATCATCTTTAATTTCTCCGCCTCGTCGTTGTGTAAACTCCGATTCTTTCCGCCCGGCCGCTCTCTGCCTGCTGCCTCGGCCCAGCCAGGCCTCGCAGGTGTTGTCCGCCTTGAAATACGGCGGATAAACAAAGTTTATCCGGACGGGTTCGTCACTTTACTTTAACTCTACAGGTGAACTGTGACGTTCAGGAACAGGAGACAAAGTGAGGTGAGCTTGTCGTGACGTCACCCTCCAGTTCGTAATTTGACCGTCGGCCATCTTGGTTTTTTAAACCAGTAGAAACCTTATTTGGAGGAGAAGGTGGATCCGAGGAGGAGCGAACATTTCTACAAAATTAGAACATAAAGACTCAACGTTTCTGCAAAATGTTGTTTTCCCATAAAGATACCAACTAAAGCGTGACGTTTATGATGCGTTCAGGGACCAAACAGGTGGTCAAGGTCAAAGAAACGTCAAGGTCGTGGCTGAAAGCTATAAAAGGCTAATGACTCCCGCAACATCGGCCAATCACAGCCAGCGTTTAATGTGCACCTGAAAACACACACAGTCCCTGGTGTGTGCTGAGTTTGCTTTATGCTCCATCTGCTCTTTCTCTCCGTCGTCTCATTACATCTGAACTCCGGCTCGGCTCTACGGAAAGAGACGAGGGACAAAGAGAAGCTCACTCAGGTGGAGTCACTCCTCCTGACGTCTAGATAAAGTGACGACACTAATCCTGCGTCAGTCGAACTTCTGCTCATTTCCAGCTTTATGTTTTTTTGCCGTGAGACTTCACTCCTCCGCTTCCTGTTAGGAAAATAAGAGTCTGGGGCGGTCACTTTAGGAGAATTTTATCTTTCCTGAATGGAGCAGAAGTTTATTTATGAACAATCATTCCATTTATTGAGTCGTTTCAGACTGAATTTCATCATCTAGTGTTTCCGCTGATCGAAGCTGGGCTGTTCCTCGTTAGTGACATAAATCCACGACGACTTTAAAGGGAAGTTTTCATCTTATTAAATAAAACATCTCATCTATGTCAGCAACTCATGAAATGTTTCTAACTTTAACTCAACTCTCTGTGTTTGAGTCTGAAGGTCAAAAAGATAGACAGACGAGAGAAGAAGAAGGAGCAGCAGCTGGAAACTGTTTACAAAGCTGCGTTCAGGTCACAGAAAGTTTCACGTTATTTTGGTGAAGAAGTTTGTTTGAATTGTTTTCTGATTTGGAGAAGAGACGCTGCTGCACTGAGAGGAAATGAAATATCAGTGTGAGAGACAGAAAGTCGAAGGTGGCGGAGGAGAACGGAGGAGAACGGAGGAGAGGAGTATGATGGGAGGGAGGAAGTTATTTAATGGAATAAACTGATGGGGGGGGCCACGGGGTTGTGAATGGAAACTGCCGTGCATGCTGGGATAGCGGCGGCGGGGAGGACCTGCTGCCCTCCATCATGGAACAGCGAAGACTCAGACATCAAGAAGCACAGCGATGTGTTCGAGGCCCATTTGAAAAGTTGAGGTTTTCATTACTGAACGAGAAACAAATCAGATTTTTATACCTGACTATTCTGTGTGTGTGTGTGTGTGTGTGTGCGTGTGTGTGTGTGTGTGTGCGTGTGTGTGTGTGTGTGTGTGTGTGTGTGGTCTCTCAGTGGCCATTGAGAAACATGAGCTGTTTCACTCCTCCTGTCTCTGCCCATGTGTTCCATTAAAAACACTATCGATTGAACCACACACACACACACACACACACACACACACACACACACACAGGGGCTAAAGGCCATGATAATCAGTAACAGAGTTAATACGTCACTCAGTTTTCATTCACAGAAAAGGAAAGAAAGAAAAGGTTTGTCGTATGTCTGTCTGTCTGTCCGTCCACCTGTCTGTCTGTCTGCCTGTCTGTCTGTCCACCTGTCCATCCACCTGTCTGTCTGTCTTCCTGTCTGTCCGTCTGTCCATCCACCTGTCTGTCCGTCCACCTGTCCGTCCACCTGTCTGTCTTCCTGTCTGTCTGTCTGCCTGTCTGTCCGTCCACCTGTCTGTCTGTCTGTCTGCCTGTCTGTCTTCCTGTCTGTCTGTCTGCCTGTCTGTCCGTCCACCTGTCTGTCTGTCTGCCTGTCTGTCTGTCTGCCTGCCTGCCTGTCCACCTGTCTGTCTGTCTGCCTGTCTGTCTGTCTGTCTTCCTGTCTGTCCGTCTGTCCATCCACCTGTCTGTCTGTCCACCTGTCTGTCTGTCTGCCTGTCTGTTTGTCTGTCTGTCCGTCCACCTGTCTGTCTGTCCACCTGTCTGTCTGTCTTCCTGTCTGTCCGTCTGTCCGTCCACCTGTCCGTCCACCTGTCTGTCTGTCCACCTGTCTGTCTGTCTGTCTGTCTGTCTGTCTGTGGACAGACCAGCTAACTTCCCTGCTGAACATGCAGCGTGTCGTCTGTACTTTGCTGAATTAAATCACAGTATTAACTGGATGAAGGATAACGCTGCTTCTCATTTCACATTTTCAAACTTGTGAAATGAATACGTTGATTTAATTGTTCAATAGTTTCAGTATGTAAATATCAATAGTTAGTTTATTTTAAATAAAATATTCAGTTTATATTTTTTGATTCAGGAAGTTACTCTTCTTTTATTTTTCCTTCATTCAAAAATCCATACAGGAAGTTTGGGCCTGAGCTAATTTGTAATGCATCCTGGGAAATGTAGGAAATGAGTCAAATAAAAGAAGACAAAGAGGGAAGTAAACAAAAGAAGAGAAAGACAGGAGGACGAGATTTTGATGCGTCAGGTGTTTCTATGACAACCATCTTTCATTAAACTTTTATCGGCCGTTCGTACGTAGAGAGAACGAGTCGCAGCACAAACGGCGAAGCAGCTAAATATGATTACAATTAAACATCGTTATCGCAGCACTAATAACGAGTGCGCCTGAAAAAGAAAAAAAAACCCCACAGACGACACATTCAGCTAATCTCCCCCTGATGGCGGATCCATTATAGATAGAAGTGAACTGTAATGACATTTATGATTTAAATATGACCCACTGCCTGACTCTGAATTAAAATGAGCTTTTTTATCATGTGTACCTGGGGGGCTGAGCGACTGGAGCACAGAGGTGTCAGGGGAAATGTCTCATTCTCCTGTTTCCAAAAACTTCATTTACATTTAAAAACTCAGTTAGGAATCATCTGCACGTTGTAGCTAATGAGGAAAGTTATGAAACGAAACATTTAGCCGTGGAACCTGGAGACTTTCAGGAACTTTAGAGTTTTTTTTTTATTTATATCTGTGAAAAACTGACGATTGGTCATTTAAAGGATAATGTAGGAGGTCGATATTAAATCGAAATAAAAAAAATCTATTGGTCACTATTAAGATACATAAAAGTAAACCCCTCCGTTTTTCCACCTCTTTATTCAGGCTGATAAAACCTTTCATGACATTATTCGTTTTCATTTTCATAAATGTTTGTATATAACGTGTTTGGTCTGAATGTATTTTGTTAGTAAACTCAAGTTTTTACATAGAAATTCCTTGAATGGATCAATATTTTGGATTAGACAGTTTAATCTGAGGTGATTTAATCTCTTAGATTTTGAAATGTTTATGAAAAGTGTAATTTGGGGCTTTAAAAGGACATTATCCTAAAAGATCACATTACAAATATTATTAAAGGTTAAACATCCAATAATAGTCTTCATGCCATAAATCTATATATCTACTGAAGTTTGTTTGGAGTCCTTCAGTTAAAAGACTTCCACACGATCACATTTACATCTATAATTGTAGTTTTAACAAATTAGAGAAACCGAGATTCTGTTTTGGTAACCATGGTAACCAGGGTCGATCTTCCTATTCTCAGTTATTTTAACTTTTCATCACTTTGGGAACTTGTTTTATCCACTATTTTTTCGGGGGGGGGGGGGGGCTTTGACGACCAATTGGATGTCTGCAGGTGAAGGTTTTCATTCACGATGATAAAACCCTCGTTAGTGGATTTGGGGTCTTTGTCCTAAAGTTAGCCGGGCAGCTGTGAGCAGCTGTCAGGGGGGGGGACGACCCGGCGACATGGAGGTCTACTCTGCCAACTGTGGTGCAAATGAAAAATACACACTTTCTCCTTTGGCTGAGGGAGATTTTCACAATAAAATCATTTTTTAACTGAGAAATCTAAAAGGTGACAAAAACACCTCAGCAGGATGAGATGAGGAACACATCCGAATTTCTGATTTTGGAGGTAAAACAGGATGAACTTAGATAAGACTGGGTGAGATAATGTCCTCCCCAACACTCTTCCTGTCTTTATTTCCAAATTAAAGTGTTTGAAATGAACATTTAAATATTAAAATATTTCTCTCCACTGTTTTTTTTATAAAGGGTGTTTGTTGTTAAAGGTCCCTTATCTCACTCTCCTTCTGTGTCTTATTTGAAGGATCTGCCCCTCTCTTCTGATTGGATGACTCAGAGAGCCCCATGTGGGCGGGGCTTTAATGTTTATTTTTGGTATTAACTTTCATGTAAATAAAATGTTAAACCTGCTCTCTCATTTCTAAACCTTCCTTCCTCTCCCACTCACAAAAAGCTTTTCCTTTTTTTTTTTTCACCTTCAATGTCCAAGGTCCATGTAACACACACAAACACCCACACACACACACACACACACACACACACACACACACACACACATATATATATATATATATATATAAGGGAGCTTTAAAACAGACCCATGTGCACAAATCCTTCACTATAATCGCCTATCAATTTATCTGTTTTCTGCATTTAAGGAGCAGGTACTTTCATCACAATCCATAGGGGTTACAGAGAGCACACACACACACACACACACACACACACACACACACACACACACACACACACACACACACACACACTCTCTCTCTCTAAGCCAGCAGTGGTCACATCGAGTTATGCTGACATGGCCCAGCATCTGCTCGGCGGCTTCAGAATGACACCGATTTGCACTTAAATGAGTGGATTTAAGTGGCGCGCCGCCATTACCACTCGGCCATATGTGATCCCAATGTCTTTATCCTGCATTACACTGAGGAGGATGAAAGGGAGATGGGGAGGGGGGTGACAGGAGACAGGAGGGAGAGGAGGGGGGACGAGCGAGATTAGGACAGACAAAAAGAGAGAGAGAGAGGGGGAGATAGTGGGAGAGGCATGAAGAGAAAGAAATGGATCTATAATGAGAGAGAGATGGAGCTGAGAGGAAGACGTTAACGGAGAGAGGAGGAAGGATGGAACAGGAGGAGGACAGAGGAAACAGGAAGAGGACAGAGGAAACAGGAGGAGGAAGGATGGAACAGGAGGAGGACAGAGGAAACAGGAAGAGGACAGAGGAAACAGGAGGAGGAAGGAGGAAACAGGAGGAGGACAGAGGAAACAGGAAGAGGATGGAGGAAACAGGAGGAGGACGGAGGAAACAGGAAGAGGATGGAGGAAACAGGAGGAGGAAGGAGGAAACAGGAGGAGGATGGAGGAAACAGGAAGAGGATGGAGGAAACAGGAGGAGGACGGAGGAAACAGGAGGAGGACGGAGGAAACAGGAAGAGGACAGAGGAAACAGGAGGAGGAAGGAGGAAACACGAGGAGGAAGGATGGAACAGGAGGAGGACAGAGGAAACAGGAGGAGGACGGAGGAAACAGGAAGAGGATGGAGGAAACAGGAGGAGGACGGAGGAAACAGGAGGAGGACGGAGGAAACAGGAAGAGGATGGAGGAAACAGGAGGAGGACGGAGGAAACAGGAGGAGGACGGAGGAAACAGGAAGAGGACGGAGGAAACAGGAGGAGGAAGGATGGAACAGGAGGAGGAAGGAGGAAACAGAGGAGGAAGGAGGAAACATGAGGAGGACGGAGGAAACAGGAGGAGGAAGGAAACAGGAAGAAAAAGGAAACAGGAAGAGGACGGAGGAAACAGTGGAGGAAGGAGGAAACAGAGGAGGAAGTGTTAGATCATTTCTTAATCAAATGCAAACAGAAAATCTGAGGCAAACGAGGTCAGAGGTCAATCATCTTGTGAACTCATTGGCGTTGCTAGGCGACACCTAGTGGTCATCACAGGGTTTGTTTACTGTAACCACGACGACAACTGCGACATGACTGAGGTTGTTGTAACCATGGCAACAAAGGTCGGTAGGCAATGACAAGTGAGGTCATGTCCACCACACTTCAGGGGACCCGCCTCGGTCCTATCAGACGGCACTTGTTACTGTCACCATGACAACAGAGATGGTCTAATCTTGAGGAAGAGTCATTTCAGCTGAAATCACCATCTTGACTGAAAGCTAACCATGACAGAACCGCCGTTTCAACAGCTGACTGAAGGGGAGGAGTCAGAATAATCACAGCTACGAAGAGCGGATGATAAAAAATCTCAGCCTCAATTTAAGACCAGAACAGAAACCGCCGGCGCCGCAGGAAGTACCGGCGGTGTCCCGGCGGACCTGCCTTTCATGGTCGGGCCATCAGATCATCTGAGCTCAGTCTGAACAGAGGAGGGAAACTGTCTGGTTCCGGAAACGGCGGGGACTCGTACTCGCCAATGTCAGGATGGCGGGGACGAGTCCTGGACGGCGTTTTCACTGAATCCAGATCAGATTTCAGTAAAACACCTTCCCGAACTACCTACGTCTCCATGTTCATCTCTCCTCAGCCCCTCCTTTCCTTCTCCTCCTCTCCCCGACTTTCCCTTTCCTTTATCTCTCCTCCCCCTTGTCCTCCCCCACCCTCCCCTCTCCACCCCATGCTCGTTCCCTCCCTCCCTCCCTCTCCTCCTTCCTATCTCTCATCCTCCCAAACTTTCTCCCTTTGGCTGATCTCGCCCTCCCTCCTCCTTTTCCAGTGTCTTCTCCCTCTAGCAAACCTCTCTCCCCTCCTCTCTTCCTCCATCCTTCTGTACTTCCTCCTCCTCCTCCTCTTCTCCTTGACTTATCTCCCCCCCTCCCTCCTTCCCCTCTTCTCTCCTCCTCCAGGTGTTTTGCAGGGATAAAGGATTGATGAAGCCATCAACTCTTTGCTCTTGACATTTACAAAAAGCCCTCCAAGCAAACGCTCCTTCCCTCTCCCTCTCACCTCCCCCCTCCCTCCCCCCCCCCCCCCCTCTCTCTCTCTCGTTATCTCTCTTCAGAGCTACCTCGCTCTTCGTTTGCCCGACCACATCATTAAGACCCAGTAATTAGGGATCATTTGTAAAGCCAGTGTAAATAAAGGGCCCATAATGGTCGGGATATCAGTCACAACGAGGCGTAAACTAGACGTTTGTGTATGTGTACAAGTGTGTGTGTGTGTGCTTAGGGGAGAGAGGACATTAGCAAATTAGGCCATGTGTCATTAGAGTGTAGGTGTGTGTGTGTGTGTGTGTGTGTGTGTGTTTGTAAGAAAAGTTGGTTGCAAAACAGAGAAAGTGTGTTTGTGTGATTTTGTGTGAGTGAGATAGAAGAAGTGTGTTCAGAAAACCCTGAATTAATCATTGTGTGTGTGTGTGTGTGTGTGTGTTGGGGTGACAGGAGGCTTTAGGAAATTAGTGTCTGTGTTCATTATCAAGCAAACACACAAATGAGTGTTCAAAAAAGGGAAGTTGTTGAAACAACTTTGTCCAAGTTCAGATTCTGGTGCCTACATTTCCCATGATGCAGCTGGGCGGGATCTTCTTGTTAGTTTCTATTTGTGAAACAGTTTGTTTTTTTTTATATTACAGCCCTTTTCCATTAAAACTAGAGGGTAGAATGTTTTGGGGTTTTTTATGTGGTAAAGCTGAAAATAAGAGCCAGTTGACCCATTTAACCCTTTTAGAGCCACGTCAGAGTTTTTCTGTTTTTTCATCTCTTTGTCACCAAATCTCCTGAGATTCAGTCTGATCAGTTCAGACTCTGTTCTCTAACTAAAAACACACTCTGAATGTTTCCTTCTTCTCCAAAGAAAAGTTCCTCTCATGTGTTTGTGTTGTTCTAGAGCTGATCTGAAGTTTCTATCTTTATCTGATCAGGAGTTCTGCTCATTAATGATGAAACATCAGCTCTAAATATCTGATTGTCTTTATTCTGTCAACACAATAAACTCAGAAACATACAGGACTGATCCAGAGACTTTGGATAAAAAAAACAGCTGATCATTCCGATCAACCTGTTGTCAAACTTCAAAATGTGACAATATAAGATTTCAAACTCTCTCACTGCCTTTTAGAAGACCTGCAGTATCTGCCACAAAGGTGGAGCTAATTCACCCTTCACACATCCCTCTGAAACACAATATTAAAGTATATCTTAACAAATAAACCCACAAACCTTCTGAAATATCCTTGAAAGACAACTGCAATCATTCAGGGACCATTCGTCCTCTCAAAGAAGGAGAAGGATCTCTTAAACGGCGTGGAGGACACGTGGACCGTCCTGGGGGATCGGTCCGGCTCCCTGAAGGAGCTGACGAGGTTTCTCAAATTGCAGGTGTTGAAAGTCTGAACTTTCATCGGAGAGCGATACACTCTTTGCATTAAATGCGGCGCAGACTCCAGAAGGTCAGTATCACTCTGAGCCTCGTCTGCGACTCACCTCCTGATCGATATGTTTTTCTATTGATCGGCGGTGCAGCCCGAATGGCGAGGTGTCAATCAATCTGCGCCTGCCGATAAAAATGTTCGCTCGTCAATGTGTTTATTTGCATTTAATGATCTTAATTACCATTCCTGGGGCACCTCGCTCCAGATTCATATTGAGGTTTGTCCCCCTTTTCTCACCTCCTGCCCTCAGCACCTCCTCTTCCTCATCCTCCTCATCTTCAATTTGATAATCCAAACATTTTCCACTTCCTCTTTACATCCTTGTGTCCTTCCCTTCCTTCCTTCCTTTCATCCTCCCTTTCACTTTCAAAGCACTTTTAATAGAATCTGAATCTCACCATGTAAACGATCCAACTTTTCCTACATTGATCTAACTGGGCTGGATTCGTAACGAGTCCAGACAGATTAGATAACGTGCCCCCCCCCTTTAGGAGAAATGATCATCTCACATCAAAATCAGTCCTATAAAGTAGGAGACCCTGAATGAGCTCCTGGAGATTCTTCTCATGTCAGATCAGTGTGGAAAAATTATTTTTTTCCCTCATGGCAAAAAAATAAAATAAAATAAAAACTACCATCAGATAATTAGACCAGTAACCTTGGTCTATATTTGTAATCTTGGCCCAACAGCACGAATGATGAACTGAAGATTCACAAAACAAAACTGAAACTAAACGTGAGTCCGAACTTTCTCTTGTTCGATCTGAAGACGCATCATCAGATGACCCTCTAACTGCCGTTTCAGACGTGACTTAGTGATGGCGGCCACTTCAACAGACTGGAGGCTTCAACAGTGAACTGAGAGAACCAGAAAGAACCAAAAAGAACAAGAGAGAACCAGAGAGAACCAGAAAGAACCAGAAAGAACCAGAAAGAACCAGAAAGAACAAGAGAGAACCAGAAAGAACCAGAAAGAACAAGAGAGAACCAGAGAGAACCAGAAAGAACCAGAAAGAACCAGAAAGAACCAGAAAGAACAAGAGAGAACCAGAAAGAACCAGAAAGAACAAGAGAGAACCAGAGAGAACCAGAGAGAACCAGAAAGAACCAGAAAGAACAAGAGAGAACCAGAAAGAACCAGAAAGAACAAGAGAGAACCAGAGAGAACCAGAAAGAACCAGAAAGAACCAGAAAGAACCAGAGTTCTTTGTGATGAAGCATCTGAACTCAACATTCAGACCAAATTAGCAGGTAAATCCAAGAAAACCTGCCAATAGAGACCATCAATGCTCCAACAGAGCTGGAGGGACTCTGAAGACCCTTAAACCTGCATTCTATCTAACGGCCTCCAGGGGGCGGAGTCAGGTTGAATTGAAGACTATGGGAAAATGTCCCCCCTTTACTAACGTTTTTGCTCTCAGCCTCAGATCCATCCTTCACTCCTCCTCAGCTACACCTTTTCCTCCAAATATGGTTTAAAAAAAAAAAAATAAACAAAATGGCCGACGGACAAATTACAAACTGACTGTGACATCACAGGGTGTTGAGATGACACAACGGATCTGTCACGTCTCATCTCCAGGTCGTTGCTCCTGTGAACGTTTTTACATCGATGCCGATCAGAGCCGGAGTCACTGAAGGTGACGACAGCCAGATGTTGGAGGGTCTTAGTGAAAAAGCTCCGTCATCTCCGAACAGAACCGTGGGGAACACCGCCGTAAAGGTTCCCGTGTCCGAGTGACAACAGGCGCCACTTCGGGAAGTGGCGGGAGGAGAAGACTGGGTTTAATGAAAGTGAAGGTTTCAGGTTCGGAGGGAATCAAACGGATGAGACCTCACAAGTACAGAAGAACAAGTGTGTGTGTGTGTGTGTGTAGAGACTCACCATGAAACACACATCACCTCTGATCCCTCAACACACACACACACAAACACCATATATCAGACACACACACCGTCTAAAGCACTCTACCATGCACTTATGTACACACACACCATTCTGCCCTCTCACTTCAATAAACCAAGCATCAATTCTGCTCTGTGACGGCGACGCTGATCTCTTTACAGCTTCCATGGCATCAAAGTAATGGCCGGCTGTAAATCTGAAGCCGAGGAGGAAGAAGAGGAGGAAGAGGAAGAGGAAGAGGAGGAAGAGGAGGAAGAGGAGGAGGAGCTACAGACGAATGTGTTGACATGAAGTGTCGCCTGTTACTTTCAAATCACTCAACGTCCCCAAATGAAGGGCAGTGTTGAAAAGAAAAGTCGTTCATTTAACTTGGTGATCTGTATTCTCTTCATAAAATTCTCCCCAACAAGCGCTCAAATTATTGAATTAAGTTCAAGATAATATTTTTCACTGAGAGAGTTAAATTATTTATTACATTTTTTTTGGTCGAAGTCAAAGTTAATTTTCGGATCCCAACTACTTTAAAAAAATTACACATCTATTTGAATTTGTCCTTGAGAAGGTCAAAGTCTTCGTCTCCTCTCGAGTCAACAGCTGTTCCAAAATGCATGAAAAGTACAAAAAGCGTTCATGTCGTGAAGAAAAAGAACAAAAACATCTTGTGACCCTTGACTTCCGAGGAAGGCAGCAGCAGCAGCTGAAGCCTGTTTTTAATATCGCCGTGTTTTCATTTGTTCTAACGGAGCGGCTGAATTTTCCTGCGTTCATGAAATAATAAAATATATATATATATATATAAACTTCAAACTGTTGATTTGAATCCTTTCAGCCTGCTCGGCGTCGGTGACCTTGTGAAGGTAAGCGTACCTGCCTCACCTTCAGTCCCTCTGAAATGCATGAAGGCAACGTGACGTGAGTGTGTTGGAGCGAAGGCGGCCGGCTGAATCCCAAAATGTCTGAGTGTTTTTAATGCTGTGAGGTCGAACAGAGCGAGCGCCGGGCGGGTCAGCGCCGGGCTCACCTTCCACCATCACTCACGTCTCTAATGCATGAAAAGAAGAATGAGCCGAGTGTGCGTGAAGCTAAATAACCAGCTGAGTGTGTGTGTGTCCTTCAGCAGGTCAGAGTCCTAGCTTCACCTCCTGCTGTCTGTCTGTCTATAATGTATGAAAGTGTCTCCTCTGACTTTTAATCCTTGCCGTGCAGGCGGAGCTTCACCTCTGACCTCACACCGCACCGCGCTGTGCAGCTTCATCCATTTCAATGGCAGCCCTGTGTCTAGACACCATGTGCGCACGCACACACACACACACACACACAGGTGTGAACACACAAGCAGCTTTAACATTTAAATACAGACGTATCTTTAAATGTGACAGACTTAATAGTTAAAGAGGCTCAAACAGCTCGTCTACTTCCACATTCATTAAAGTTTCTGCAGCTGATTCTGTGGATTTTTTGTGTGTTTGTTGTGTCTCTCTGTAACTTCTGTCTGAGCCTGACCGACTGCTCAACAAAACACTCCAATTCAAATTTGTTGTAAAGAGTCCAGTCAGTCGCACGATCTGGAGCTTTCAGCTGGTTTTAATGGTCTTCAGCTGAAATCAGCTGGCAGGACGTCGGTACAGTGTTGGTCTGTGTGTCTCTTTGTCTTCTTCAGTGTGTACATGTGTGTTCTTCCTTATCAGTGTGCAGGTGTTTGTCTCCATTAGTGTGTGTGTGTGTGGTCTCTTGTTCCTCCATTACGTCTCAAGAAGTCAAACACTGGTGACATTACAGGGACTTGTGTTATTGTCGGCCGCCGTATCTCCCGTGTGTCGTACCCCCCTGCCCCGCCCCTGCCCCCCCCCACCCCCTCCCAGCCGCCCACGCCACATCCCATCATCCCCCTGGTGTGTTGCCGCGGTAATCAGTACGAACAAAAGGCAGAGAAAGCTCTGAGGTTCAGATAACCTCCTGCAGCTTCCTGTCAGCATGCTAATACAACGCCTTTCACAGCAGACGACACACACACACACACACACACACACACACACACACACACACGAGAAAATACAGAGAAACAAAAATGTAAATAAAGAATGACAGACTTTCTCCTCGTCATTTTGTTTTTTATTCCTCTCTTTTCTCTTTCACGTCTCATCTCCTCGTTCTTTCCTTCCTTTTGTTTCTCTTCTTCTTTTATTCTATTTCTTTAAACTGTCGTGATAATCTGTCCATCTTTTATATTCTTAAGTACATTTTCTTTCTCTCATCTTCCTTCTATCTTCTCTCTTCTCTCTCTCTTCATCATCATCATCATCAACGAAACCTTAAAAAACTAATTTTCTGTCTTTAATCATCCTTCTCCATCACCTGTCCACACACACACACACACACCTATTAGAATTATTATAGTTATTATATTATCAGAATGACACGGCAGCTCTGAAGTCGCACTGATCAATTATGAATGATGCCGAGGTAGAGTGTGTGTGTGTGTGTGTGTGTGTGTGTGTGTGTGAGTGTGAGTGTGTGTGTGTGTGTGTGTGTGTTGAGTTCACCGGGGCGACTCAATTAACTCTGACCTTCCTCTTTTCCACCCCTCCTCCTCCTCCTCATCATCATCATTGTCGCCCAGCTCAATTCCCTCACTCCTCCATCTCCCAGAATGCCCCTCTTTGACCTCATGCAAATGGCCGACCTCCCCGACTCCGTCACACGACGAGAGAGAGAGAGGGCGGAGAGGAAACGAGGGGTGAGGGGGAGGTAAAGGTCAGCAAAACAATCTGTGTACATAAAATTATTTTACTTTTTTATAACTGAAGAATTCAGAAAAATGAAAGTTGGAATAAAATAAGATATAAAATAATTAACCGTGAATTTACTGAAAAATGAATCACGAAATATTTTTAAAGTGACAACTAAACAAAATATTTTTAAACAAGAGCATCATTAAATCTGAATAAATGAATATGTTTTGATTTAAAAAGTCAAATTATAGAACATATAAATTTAGTGATGATCCTGACAGAGGAAGAGGAGGAAAAAGGAGAAGACTCATTTTCAGATGTAATAAAAACGGTGTGTGCTTTCTGCTGATGGGAAAAAGGAAAGTCACGTAAAGACTGACGAGGAGTAATTTCTCAGATAAAGCTGTAAACTGTAATTATGTTGTAGAACCCGCCGCAGCTTCCTCTTCCTGCTTCTGACAGTTCAGACGCATCAATCAGCCGTTTCTCCAGAGAAACAATTAAAACGGATCCTTCATTCTATCTGCTGACCACCAGGGGGCGACTCCGTGTTGGTTAAAGGAGGTCTATGGGAAAATGTCCCTCCTCCTTTATATTGAAGTCTATGGGAAAATGTCCCTCCTCCTTTATATTGAAGTCTATGGGAAAATGTCCCTCCTCCTTTATATTGAGGTCTATGGGAAAATGTCCCTCCTCCTCCTTTATATTGAAGTCTATGGGAAAATGTCCCTCCTCCTCCTTTATATTGAAGTCTATGGGAAAATGTCCCTCCTCCTTTATATTGAAGTCTATGGGAAAATGTCCCTCCTCCTTTATATTGAAGTCTATGGGAAAATGTCCCTCCTCCTCCTTTATATTGAAGTCTATGGGGAAATGTTCCTCCCTCCTCCTTTATATTGAAGTCTATGGGAAAATGTCCCTCCTCCTCCTCAGTAAACGTTTTCCTGATCAGTTTATGGTCTCAGTCTCTAGTTTACAGTCTTCAACACAACATGATGTTAATTTTTTAAATGAAGCTCCATTTAGAGGAAGGAGGGGAGGGGTTAGGGGGTGGAGCTACTGTATGACTGAAAGACTGGACCATCCAATCAGGATCAAGGACAGAGCAGGTCAGAGCGAATCAAACAAAGCTCTCCTGTTTCCAAACATCGACCGTGTCGCTCTATAAACTTCGTCACTGCACTTTTCCGTCATCACTACCACCACAAGGTGTCGCCTAGCAACAGAACCTAGCTAGGAGGTCATAGTGACCAGCTGACAGAAAGACTGAGTCCGCTCTGAGCAGGTCGGTGACGGAGACGGACGTTCGTCTTCTGTCTCCACTTCAGGAGATGAAACTGTCACTGATGTCAAAGGTCTCGTCGTCCATCAGCTGTTTTCAGGACATGTGGACGTCATGTGACCAGAGCGGGGAGCAGCCGGCAGTCTGACAGTCTGCTGGAGCTGCTTAATGCTAATTCATTCAGCGTTCCCCTGCAGACCAGCAGCAGCCCACTGGGAATACTGGGAGGAGAGTGTGTCTCTGTGTGGGTGTGTGAGTGTGTGTGAGTGTGTGTGTGAGTGTGTGTGTGTGTGTGTGTGGGTGTGTGTGAGTGTATTATTTCCAGCTCTCTCTGAAGGAATGTGGATTGGCGTGAAAGGGACCAGAGATCAGGCTCTGCCTCGCTTTCCAATGACCCTGTGTGTGTGTGTGTGTGTGTGTGTGTGTGTCTGTGTGTGTGTGTGTGTGTAGCAGCAGGTCTGAACACTGGAGAACCTCTTTAAATGACAAAGACAGAAACAAATCGCTTCACACACCTCTGACACACACATGTGCACGCACACACACACACACACACACACACACACACACACACATGCGGGTCGTCTGGAAACAGGCCAACTCGAGCCAGTGAACAAAAGGAGGAAGAGAGAGAGAGAGGTCTGGTGCAGGCTGTATGTCGATCGCCCTTCAGATGGGGGTCTAAAGGCTCATTCTGTCTGTTTGTCGTCCATGACGACGCCGATCAACAAACAAACATCAGCTGATGTCATTTTCATGCTTCACTGTAAATTGTGTGTTGGTTGTGTTAAATGAAAGATTTTTCTCAGAGACCTGAAGGAGACGACGAGTTTAACCAGATAGAACTTTTTACATTTGGAGGTTCATGAAGGTTTCTGCATCGGACTCTGACGTCTGTTTGAGATGGATCTGCCTCCTCATTCATTGAGAAATAAGGAATCTGTGATTCACTACATCAAATTTTCATGAGAAGAACCAAAGACCAGGACTCCAGACCGAGAACGGGCCTCAAACTCAGGTAACACCAAAAGCTCCAGTTCTGGACTCCAACTCCAAAAACTGGGAGTCCAGATCCAGTCTAAGGTCCGACACACAAAGACCGCCTGAAGGGAGCGAGTCCTTTCAGATGATTATCACCTTTTAATTAACCTGAGTAGATCCAAATAACAAAAATAATCAATAATCACTCGTGAGCACGATTTCACCAACACGGAGGTCACAAGTCAAGATGGCCTCTATCAGCACATCAGCCCACCGTCTGACCCCGACAGAATCACCTCCAGGTTTTTCTCTTAAAAGATGAGAGGACGCCATTTTACAGCCAAATACTCACGATCACCTGTGTGTCATCGTTGCAGTGTGTGTGTGTGTGTGTGCTCTCCCATGCCGCTGCATATGGCGGCCTGGCATGAAGCAGAACTGGCCGCCGACTATATTTGGGCGTAACGGGCAAAAATCCAGCAGACTAATTTGGGTCTGGCCGGGACGACGCAGTTATTATTTTCCTCTGGACCATCAGGCAGAGGACACACAGCCATCTGCTGCACACACACGCACACAGACACACACACGTCTCAATTAGATCACTAAGAGGGCAGCTGCAAGCGTTGCCTGGTCTCATAAACAGGAACAAACACACACAGGAACATTTATACGTACATAAACAGGCACACACACACACACACCATTCTGTGTTGTTGGATCAACAGGGTGTTACAGAAAGACCGTCCTGCTGTCTCTGCAGACAGCCGCAGCGTTTCCATCCACCTGTTTCATGAGCACTTTGATTGAATTTGCACATGAAAGAAAATAATGAAAAGATGACGAACTATATCGGAAAACCAAGAAAATAATAATCAGCATCATTTCCAGGAGGCTGAAATAAGATTATATATGATAAGTGTAAAGGATGTGTTTGTTTGGTTTCAGGTTCAGCACAGATTACAGTAACAACACAACTGTAACACAACAGGTTGCGCTGCGCCGAGGGGGCTGACTGATTTGTACTTTGTGAAGCTCGTTGAGGTGAAGTTGTGATTGAGGTACAAACACTTGACGTGATCACTGCACTCTGTCGAACTGACCAAAAAATGAAAAGTCAACAAGTCAACATCAGGGCTGACGAACAACAATCAGACCGCCGTCTGTGTCGTGACCGAGGCGACTTGTTGTTTTTAAATTAACGGAGTCCAAAAGCATAAAGAGCTGATTAAAGGTCTATCCTGCGGCGACCATAACCAACTCCGGCTCGTCCCCTTTTTACTGCAAATAATTAAAATTCAAAAATGGAGAGCGTGTAAAAAAAAGAGAAGGAAGAGGAGTTGGGGGAGGAGAGGACTTTAACTTTACTCAGCGGTCGTGTTTAATTACAGCAGCGTTCGTTGTTAATGACTCTATTAACGGCCTGTTTGATTGGCCGGCCACGTCTGCCGTCTCCCCGACGAGACGGCGAGGAAACGAGTTAAACTGGTAAATTCTCTTTACACATAAATCTGCCAGAAGATTGTCTCAGCGCTGGCCAGCGAGCGGGAAAATTCATAACCTCGTCAATTTGTCAAAAGGCTTAACAACAACA
>CM068488.1:782500-912500 GCA_034769265.1 Remorina albescens
TGAGTTAACAACTAGGCTGTCGTTTGGACCAGGACCAGAACCAGGACCCCCTTTTGGTCTGAGGATCTAATAAAAATGGAAAGACTTCAGTTTTTGGACTGAATCTGACCTGAGCCAAATCCACATCTGATCCAGAACTGGATCTGCATTGAACCAGATCAGTTCTAGTCTGAGTGGATTCAGCAACAAAAGCCATCAGTGTAAAACTTCAGACCTGGACTCACCTGAGCCAGACTTAAACCAGTTTGATCCAGACCTGAATCATTAGTCAAACCACACTTGAGCTGTTTCTGACTCTGAACTTGAGTTCACTTTACTCTACTGAGGGCTGGAGACAAAAACCAGGATCTGGGACCAGGACCACAGATCCAGGACCAGCTGACCTCAGACTATTTGCGGGGATATTGTCTTTCATGGCCTTTGTTGTGTTTCACTTGTATTTGCATATTAATAACACACACACAGACACACTGGGACCGTGCGCGTGTGCATGTGTGTTTTTGTGTTGTTTATTTTCGGGTGTGTGTTCAGACAGACCAAGGACGACTCACACACACACACACACACACACACACACACAGAAACAATACAAACCTGTAAAAAAAAAAACCCCACACATAAACACACAACATGAAACAAATGGACATTACAGCAAGTCATGCACCAACACACACACACACACACACACACACAATCATTGTCTCTTCTCTGTCTGTCTCTCTCTCACACACACACCCCGTGGCGGCAGCCTGTGTGTGTGTGTGTGTCTTGATGAAATCACAGAGGGTCTGACCGCCTCATAGTAATTATGCTAATTGCCTGGATGCCCTTGCCTTTATTTATGCGCGGCTGCTAAGATAAATAAAAGGAAATTGCTTTGGTTCTAACTGTATTCATTTCAGCATGCTAACTAGAACGCTAACGCCACTCTCTGCCTCTGTGGCGTGTGTGTGTGTGTGTGTGTGTGTGTGTGTGTGTGTGGGGGGGGGGGGGCGCTCAGATTTGTTTACCCTTCACAAATTCTGCAGGTAATTGCAATTTTGATTGTACATTTATTTATTTCATTCAGTGTGTGGACGGATCGCACTGATGTGTTTTGTGCGTATGGCAGCCGAGGTGGGAGGTTAGTGAGTGTGTCACTGTGTGTGTGTGTGTGTGTGTGTGTGTGTGTGTGTGTGTGTGTGTGTCACTCCTCTGTCATAATGAAATGTTTTGTTCCATTAAGCAGAATGTAACTGTCTGAGAGTCACAGTGAAACTGAACAAAACAACAAGAGCAGTTTCACCTTTTAAACCTGATTAATGGGATTTTGGATCAATTAATATATTCATGAGCGACTGTTGAGCTGACACACACTCTGTGCTCGGAATTCACTTCCTGTGTGTGTTTTTTTTGTTTGTTTGTTTATCAATCATGATCAATTAGAGTTGTAAAAAAGTTTGAAAAGCCGGAAAACTAAAGTCATGAAATTGCTCATTTTTGTGTAATCAGTCAAAACTGAGAGATGACAAGATTCAAATAAAAAGGAAGTTGTAATATGTTGATGCATTTAAAATCAATTTTCTACTCATTTATTCACTTTTATCAAATCGTTAAGACAAGAATCCTTCAATTTAAACTTTAAATCAGCCTGAATTTCTTAATCAAGTGGAAATTTAGGGATGACTCTCATGTTGTTTGGTACATTTTGATTTATGAGAAACGCAATTAAAACCAGTGAATGTTTCATAATCCATTTAATTACCAGTAAATTAACCTATATTTTGTACCATTTACCAAATGACAAAGCTGCTGCTGAACCTGAACCTTAGTTGGTAAGTTAGATCATTTTAAAGATTAAAAATTTAGCTTTAATTCGATATTGAAGGTTTTTTTTTTATAAAGTTTGACTTTTTTTTCTCCTTTAAAAAGTCTTTAGCTGAAGCACGAGGAAGGCCGGCCTCTTTAACCCTTCATGACGTCACCCATTGATCTGTGAGTGAGTGCGAGGTGGATCTGACCTGCTCTCCCCTGTGTTAGCCCCGCCCCCTAACCCCTCCCCTCCTTCCTCTAAATGGAGGATCATTTAAAAAATGAACATCATGTTGTATTGAAGACTGTAAACTAGAGACTGAGACCATAAACTCATCAGGAGGAGGAGGAGGGACATTTTCCCATAGACTTCAATATAAGAGAGGAGGAGGGACATTTTCCTATAGACTTCAATATAAAGGAGGGGGAGGGACATTTTCCCATAGACTTCAATACTATCTGACCTCTTGACATGATGACCTTTGCCCCCTGACCCTTTGTTTAGTTAAGTGTGTGGGCGTCCTCTGTGAGGCTGGAACAGTCGGTGTTTCCTCGGCCTGTTCCTGCTCCCCGGAGGATTCACCATTTACATTTCAATGACCTCTGCTGGAGCGCCACACTCTGAACTGAAGGCACATTTAGAGGCACACAGAGATCTAAATGTTAGGCCGCAGACAGTAAAAGAAAGACTTAGCAACACACAACCACACACACACACACACACACACACACACACACATCTAAATCTGAGCGTTCAGACAGTAAAAGAAAGAATTGCAATTGATTAGTGAGCGCTGCTGAATGGCTCACTCCCTCTGCTTTCCACCTCCTGCAGATTACTGCATCGATCGCCCTAACACACAGACACACACACAGACACACAAACACACACACACACACACACACACACACACAACAGAAAAGGCCATCTTTTAACCATTCAGAACGGGCGGTTTTAAATGTTACTGTCTAGCTCACTGCCTCTTAATGACAAATGGAAAAACGGCTTCTGTGTGTGTGTGTGTGTGTGTGTGTGTGTGTGAGAGAACAAATGAATTGTAAAGAGGAGAGAAAAATACGGGACAGGGCGATAAATACAAAAACGACAAATAAAGAAATCATGAAACAAAGAGACAGAGTGATTAAAAAGCAATAGAGGGAAGAAAGTAGAAACTGGAAGAGGAAAATGACAAGACAGGAAGGAAAAGGAGAACGGAAAACAGGAAAAGATGAAAAACGATCAGAGATGAGGAACGATGCTGCTGTCAGACTTCACTCCTCCACATGATGAGGAAATGTTCATTAGCAAATCTGTCAAATGTCAAAATGTGGTCACTGAACGTATCGGTGATGCATTCACTGCCAGCACGTTTCATTTTTACACCTAAAGATAATTAAAAATAATATCCAGCTCAGTGATGTTCTCCACAATCAGCCGACCGACTGAGATGTGGTCATTTAGGGTCGGACGACTTCCTGGTTTCGACACAGTACTGGGAACATACCCGACATTTTCCCATAGCCTTCAACACAATGACTTTTTTTTTTTTTTAAACAATCAGTGGAGTTGCTCTTCATGCTTTTATGGTGATGGCAGCAGTGAAAGACCAACTGTTGGATTGGGATTCAGCTTTAACGCTACAAACTTTCCCACTTCCTGTCATCGGAGCCCGGCCTGAACGGGCAGAAGATTTCTATTTAGAAAGGATCAGCGTGGCTCGGCAGAAAAACAAAAAACAACAAACAAGAAGAAACGCAGCAGGCGATGAAAATAAAACCAGACAAATATTGTGTTTACTGCAGCCGGGGGAGAGGGGGGGCGGGGGGAGAGGGGGGGGCGCCCCCGTGCAGCTCCGGTTGTTCCAGTTGTTGTTAATGTGTGAACTGGGAGCAAACTGGGATTTAAATGAGTGAACTGCGCCTTTAAAATCCGCAGGGTGGGACTGTAAAGAGCCATCTGGTCTTTAAAGGATCAGACTGAAAACCACCACCGAGTCAGGAGACAAAGAAAAAAAATCACATTAATTACAGTAATATTAAATAAATGTGCTGATGGAGAGGAATTTCTGCCCCCATACCTTCCTGCTCTGTATTTATAGCAGGCCGGTCGTGTTGGTCCGGTTTTGGACCAATCTGGTTCAAATGCAGTTTGTTCCTGTTGTTGTCTCCGATGGAATCCGACCCATCAGGTCACATGGTCCCGCTCAGACTTCCTGTCCGAGAGCTGAACTGCTTCCTGTCCAGCTCATGTACTGACAAGCAGCATCAAGAGTCAGGCTGACATTCTGCCCCGCAAAGGTCAACACACACACACACACACAGACACACACATCCTCATAAGGACAAATACACACAAACTGACTCACACAAACACACACACAACATCTTGCTATCATTGCCAAGTCCAAAAGGTCAACTTCATGCTGATTGGTGATAGAACTATCAAATGAACCAATCAATAGGAAGGAAGAGAGAGAGAGAGACAGAGAGAGAGAGAGAGAGAGAGAGAGAGAGAGAGAGAGAAAAGCTTGGATAGAGAAGTGACGGGCGAGTGAGCTAAGAAGAGTAAGAAGAGAGAGAGAGATGGGAGGATGGGAAATAGGAAGAGAAAGGTGCAGAAAGGTCAGCATGTCAATACAGGAGAGGGGGAGGGGTTTGAACAGAGTGGGGGGGTTCAGAAAGGTCAACACATGTCAATACTGGGAGAGAGGCTCTTCTGTTTAAATTCACACGTGAGCACTGATCATCTTTATCACTGTAACCATGACGACTAAGGTCTGGGTGAGATCGGAGGACTTCCTGGTTGGGGTCACCGTCTCGTTGGAGGAAGAAGCCCCCCCCCCCCCCGCCCCCTTCTATTTGTACTGTATCCATGACAACGGTATCTGTGAACTAATCATTTATCTAACTGAACCTGAACCGTAAAGACAATGAGGTCAAACTGCACGTCCATCATCATCCCTCCATCTTTGATAGCGACCTCTAGAGACACGTCTCTACATCGGACGCTCCTATTGGCTCTGGTGGGTGATGTCACAGCCAATCAGAGGCTGAGCTGAGAGCTGTCTGTGGAGACTTTAAAAGGGAAAACAGAAAAGTCTTATTTCGTTCTTTAAACGGTTTGCTGAAATATTTTTCAGTCTTTTATTCCAGACGTGTAACGTTGTGTAGTTTATATTTAATTGTGGCGATTACGTGATTGTGTTTTTATTGTGGCTGACGTTAAAGATGGAGAGAGAGATAACAGCATCAGTGTGATATTGCAGACACTCTGAGCTGTCGCTGCTTTCCTTTTTAATCAAAAGCAACAATCGACATGTGGACAGGTGACCAGCGCACACACACACACACACACACACACACACACACACACACACACATACACACACAGTGACAGCCCTGGAGTAATAATTCCACTCTTCCAGTTATTGCTCAGAGCTCAATATCACTTTAATTCCCTGAAGACGTGTGTGTGTGTGTGTGTGTGTGTGTGTGTGTGTGTGTGTGTGTGTGTGTGTGTGTGTGGTGTGTGTCGGGGGGGGGTTAGGGGTCCCCGTCCACTCAGCCTGGAGGTCCAGTACTGACTGAAGCTCTCTCTCTCTCTCTCTCTCTCTTATTGCTGTTTGGTCCAGTCAGCTGTGATGCAGCCGTTCACACAGACAGGTGACGGACGGCGGAAGTCCGATCGTCCTCGCTGACTTCACACTCATCGAACTCATCGGCTTCCACAGATTCTCCCTCCTGTTACATTTGAAGCACCAGCTCCAACAGCAAAACCAAATTATTGTAAAGCCAACATTTTAATCTCAGTGTTTTTATCTAGATTTTCAGTTCCAGTCTCTACTAGTAGAAACTGTTTCCACTCATGTTCTTACTGGAGCTTTCAGTCATGTCTTCAGGATTGTTCCATTTTCTTCAGTTTCCAAGTTCAAACTTTTTTTTTTTTTAATCGGACGATGGTTTTCATTGAGCGGTCCTCTGGTTCCTCCGGTGTGTTGGTTGTTGTCAAACCTCCAATCTGTTCCCATGGAGATGCGACAACAAACGAGCGGGCTTGGGCAATCACACACACACACACAATATGTTGTATGATTCAAGGACAGGAAGAGCTGATAAATCTCTTTAATGCTCTCCAGATGGATGCTGGAACTCTAGTTTAACCTTAGGATACCCTTCCAAAACTCCCACACGCGGAGCAGATGCACGTCAGGATCCTGAGCGTGTCTGAGTCTGGTCTGAGCAGAAAACCTGTTTCTGCATCTCTTCTGGTTGAGTCATCAGCAGAAACACTGCTATGAAACTGCTCTGCTCCACAGATAAAAGGTCAAAGGTCATAGACTTCCCCCAGCACAGGACAGAGGTCAACAACAAACCCCGGAAACGTGACACTGGAAAATAGATTCAGCTCGCTCAGGTGGACGTCCGAGAAACTGATGAATTCAAAAATGTCAATCAGTTCGACTGACTTGTGTCAGTTTGTGGATTCACTGCTGAGAGAACGTGCTGATCTGGTCAAAGAAGACATTTCACAACGCCTGAAGAAGAACAAAGTAAATGCTACTAGCTTAACGAACGCTAATCTCTGAGCTGCTGCCATGGCAACCCGACTCCAGACACCTGAAGGGAAAATGGATGGATGTGTTTTGGGCTCGGCCCACCCTGAAGTTGAGGACGTCCTGTTGTGACGCCTATAAAATAAAACACATCTGTCCTTCCTGCTGCGGAAAAAGGTTCATTCTCTGTTTGACCACTAGGGGGGATTTTTCTATGGAGGGAAACACATGATCCCCGTCATTAGCTCTGAGTGCTCAGACATACTGTCCACATATGTACCGCACTATTCTACACACACACATTTAAATGAAATAAGATGTGTGCTTCAAAGCCTAAAAACAGTAAAGACAGAATAAAACATTAAGACTCAGAGGGTCGCTCTCACTCTCCAGCTAATCACGCTCGTTCATTCTCTTTAATGTCGTCTTAGTTCCTGATTAACTTAATGATAAAAGATACACTGATAACATCTTCAATATTAGGAAGAGAAAATGTAATTACAATGCTCATTTAATCAATTATCCTCGCAGTTATGGTGCGAACATTACCATTCAGCCGTGTATTTGTGTTCATTTGTGATGGTGGAATGGTTTTTATCATGGCGGCGCACGCAGAGAGAGCAGCGCTGGTTCGACTGGGAGGCAACGGATGGAAGTCGCTGCAGTCGTGATTCATCACTTGCAAAATACATGCAAATGATCGTTAGTGCTTTACAGTTTAATGAGGAGGTTTGTTAATCCTAATTTTATCTGGAACGTTAGCGCCACTTCAAAAACGTCGGCCCACTTCTGCTCAGAGCGCAGGCACTATTTTTTTTCCGGTGGAAGGGGAAAATTCTGTTTTATGGTAACTTGTAAAAATATTTGTTTTAGTTTTGTTTTGTCAGCTGATCTTTGAAGGCACCACGATTAGAATTTCATAATTAAACATCTACCATGATAGTATTTCCTGTTTCAGATAATCCACGAGTGAAACATCATCCTGGAGCTGGTTGTGTGAAACTAAAAGGAAAGCAGACTTTTCCTCAGCCAAAGAAAAGAGCCGATGTTCTCCAGAAGAAACTTCCCTCCACAGCCAGTTTTATTAAAGAACACGACGTCTCTGCTGCTTTAAATAAGACTGAAACTCTGCAGCCAGACAGGGAGACGAAGACGGACAGGACAGACCGAGGAGAGAGTGAGAGAGCATGGAAGAGAGAGAGAGAGAGAGAGAGAGAGAGAGAGAGAGAGAGAGAGAGAAAGCTATTATGATTCAAAAGCAGCGAATGGTATTTGTCTTCATTTGGTGTGACTGCCTTCATGTGTTATTATTAGTGGCTGTGGATGGGGGGAGGGAGAGAGAGGGAGATAGAGGGAGGGAGATAGAGGGAGGGAGAGAGAGGGAGAGAGAGAAAAAGAGAGGGGGGGGGAGAGAGAAAGAGGGAGAGGGAGAGAGAGGGAGAGAGAGAGAAAGAGAGGGAGGGAGAGAGAGAGGGAGAGAGAGAGGGAGAGAGAAGGGAGAGAGAGAGGGAGGGGGGAGAGAGAGAGAGGGAGGAGGTTGTGGTAAAGAAAGAAGAATGGAGACTGATGGGCGGAAAGAGGAAAAAAAGAAAGGACAAGCTTTAGGCAGTGAAGGAATCAGCCACTGTAACACACACACACACACACACACAATATGTTTAAGGCGGTCCGGGACATGACATCTATTTTAAATATTTGTCCTGCTCACAGGGAGATGAAGGAAGGTCAATGGACTACACACACAGACACACACAACCACACACAGAGCAGGTTTCCAGTGGGAGGATACTTCATCTGCAGGCTTCAGTTTCTAACTAAGAAACCAGCTAACCGTGTAGATGGAGGGCTGCTTTGTTGTGACGTCACAAACCTCCACAAGTCCTGACACCTACTTTCACTGTCTTACTACAATACCTGGACCTGATTTATAATCAGACACCACATGGAGGTCTACCATCAGACCGTTAGGACCTCTAAGGTCCACCTTCAGACCGTTAGGACCTCTAAGGTCCACCTTCAGACCGTTTGGACCTCTAAGGTCCACCATCAGACCGTTAGGACCTCTAAGGTCCGCCTTCGGACCGTTTGGACCTCTAAGGTCCACCATCAGACCGTTAGGACCTCTAAGGTCCGCCTTCGGACCGTTTGGACCTCTAAGGTCCACCATCAGACCGTTAGGGACCTCTAAGGTCCGCCTTCGGACCGTTTGGACCTCTAAGGTCCACCATCAGACCGTTAGGACCTCTAAGGTCCGCCTTCGGACCGTTTGGACCTCTAAGGTCCACCATCAGACCGTTAGGACCTCTAAGGTCCGCCTTCGGGACCGTTTGGACCTCTAAGGTCCACCTTCAGACCGTTAGGACCTCTAAGGTCCGCCTTCGGACCGTTTGGACCTCTAAGGTCCACCTTCAGACCGTTAGGACCTCTAAGGTCCGCCTTTGGACCGTTTGGACCTCTAAGGTCCGCCTTTGGACCGTTTGGACCTTTAAGGTCCACCTTCAGGACCGTTAGGACCTCTAAGGTCCACCTTCAGACCCGTTTTGGACCTCTAAGGTCAGCCTTTGGACCGTTTGGACCTTTAAGGTCCACCTTCAGACTGTTTGGACCTTTAAGGTCCACCTTCAGACCCGTCTGGACCTTTAACACACAGACATGAGTTTGATTCCATCCAGAAGGACTTATTAATGTTTTTTCTGTTTAATTAGTTCGACCCTTTGAGCCTCATCACTGCTGTGAAAGTGGAGCTGGCTCAGATCTGCTTAAAGATGTTTCTACCTATCAAAGAAACGTTGTCCCTGCTTGATCTTCTTTCTTCGTGCCTTTCATTCACATCTCGTCTCCACCTCAACAAATGTACTAGTATTGATGTTTTTTCTGCCTTTGTTCCAGTGATTAATCCATAAAGCAGCAGCTCTGACTGCTTCCTTCCCATTAATGATGTCTCTGTATATTTTTCTGCGCTCCCAGATTGAAAATTATTTCCTTTTTGTTTTTTCTAAATCTCATTTGATGATTCTTTCCCTTTTGTTTCTGCTCTTCATCGCTTTATATTTCTTCTTTTATTTTTGGGCATGAACTCTCAGCCAAATGAATCTTCCTCTGCTTCGATTTCTGTCTCCTCCCGCCGTTTTCAAGTTATTTCATTTGTTTCGATGCAGTTTCTCCTCTAAAAACACACAGAGTTCGATGCACACGAGCATACAAATGTAAAATCGTGCGCACAGGCATGTGCGCGCACAAAAATCACAGGTATGCATCTAAGTGTAACATCACAATCAGACACACACACACACACACAAGTAACACAGCCGCATGGTAGCTGCTTCAGTTTGCCTCCTCTAAACTCTAACCAGCTGATTTAGTGCTGAGGCACGTACTGGAGTGGAAAACAAACACCCCCAGCAGCAGCGGAGGCGGCGGCGGAGCAAGAGGTTGCGTTTGACACCAACACTCGGGGTAAAAATTAAAGAGACGGGGTTTACAGCAGGCGCCCGGCACCTGAAGCCACGGCTGCCGTCTGTGAGCCTGCAGAGAGTCCACCAACACTTCCTGCTGCAGTAAACCCCCACCCGTCTGCTGCGCCTCACAGGACAAAACAAACACCACCGCAGCAGCCAGGGCTCCGTTTTCAGATCCAGATTAATTAAAGTCTTGTTAGAATTAAAACCACATGACACCAGATCTAATGATTCTGAAGTCAGACCAGACCAGATCAGACTGAACCGGACCAAAAACTAAAACCAGACCAAACGGCAAAGTAAACAAATCAGACAAAATCAAAAAACCAAACGAGGACCAGCTGGACCAGAAACCACAGAAGCTTGGACCAACTACCAAACTGCACTGACCGCAACCACCAGAAGACCAAGACCAGATCAGACCAAAACCAGGATAGCACACAACACACACACACACACACACACACACACACAGAGACAACAGATCGGTGATGGGAGTGAAGCCATAACCTTCCCCTCCCTACCCACAATCCCTCTGGGGACTGCCTCAGCCAGCTGCTGCTGCCTCCTCCCTGACTGACAGCCAGACACACACACACACACACACACACACACAGTGAAAATTAGAGAGAAACAAAGTGAGGGAGACACATGGGGAGAGAGACTACAGGGAGGGGGGTGGGGGGGGGGGGGGGGGGGAGAGAGAGAGAACATTAAGAATGAAGTGAGAGCGGGGGGGCAAACGACAGCCAAAATCATGGAGGCGTTTCCTGTTTGATTAGAGCAGATTTCTCTGTTGGATTGTAGTGATTATGGAGGGTGACAGAGCCAGGTGACTGAGACATGCCAACTGACACACACACACACACACACACACACACACACACTTCACATCCCGTCTTATGACACCAAACGCACACATCACACGACGACGTAACATGATGTAACACAAACAGCATCGATACAAAAAGATGATGTAAACCCCAGCAGACACAGAGAGACGCTGCTCATCATCCTCCTCGTCTTCATCATTATCCACATGTTCCTTTAATTCTTTTACAGTTCTATTAAATGTGCAGGAGAAAACATGTTTATATCGTATATTAAACATATTAAACACATTTTTTTTTTTCATTTCAAATATGATAACTTGGTTTTTAAGTTGTTGTCATAAAATGCAGCATGAGAAATGTATTTGTTTGTGTTTTTTAAAGCATTGATTAATATCCAGTAAAATCCTGACGTTAATTCTTTTTTTGTTATATCTGGTTATATTTTATATCTGTCTGAACTTCACAGATTTAGAGATTTACTCTTCTTCAGTTGGGACTTTTACCTTCTACCTTTTTTACTCCATTATTTGTATCCATGTTGTACATGAACACTCAAATATTATCACATCAGATTCCTCTGGTGTCACATCAGAGGGGCCGGCGCGTGGGTTGGGAAACACTGGGAATCATAGGAGACGGAGCTAATGTACAAAATAATTTATCTATTTCGACGAAAGGAAAAGAGAAGAGGAAGGAGGAAGTGGAGAGGAAACGACAAGATAAAAGCATCTTGGAGACAGAAAGAAAGTGAGAGAAGAAAAGAGAAAATCCCCCGTCGTCTCTGTGACAGTAAAACCATTAATCCACATGCTCACAACCTTATAATGAAATTATTCGACAGAATCCGCTTTCACTGTGTGAGTGAGTGAGTGTGTGTGTGTGTGTGTGTGTGTGTGTGTGTGTGTGTGTGTGTGTGTGTGTGTGTGAGCAGATTAATTTGGCAGGGGGTGAGGATTTGCTCGATCCTGCATCTGGAGAGGAGGGAGGATTTTACATCTCAACCCTCCCTGTTCAGCTCAGCTTTAGCAACACGCACACACACACGCACAAACGCATGCATGCACGCACCCGCAAAAACAGACGCGCACACCAGGAGGAACAAATAAAAGTGGGAACACACATCAATAAATATGCAATCACACACAGCAAAATACACACACACACACACACAGTCGGGAACAAGTAGAGACACACACACAGAACAAAGCGACAGAAGGACAGAGATATAATCTGTTCGTCTTTTCATTGTTGCCGTTTGTTCAATAGTCACTTTGGCTCCTGGATGAGTGAGCCCATGTTTCCTTTGATCTCACTGTCTGTCTCACACACACACACACACACACACACACACACACACACACACACACACACATACATACATACACATGCCAACACACACAGACACACATGCATACATGTTCTTAGATTTTATGTAACGACAATAAAAAGCACAGAGTTTTCACACACTTATTTATACATTTTTATGTTTTACACACATTTTACTGTCAAACAAGAAAATCCAGCGTCAAATAATCATCCAATAATCAGATCCGGCTCGGCCTCCCTGTCCTACCTGCTGTCCACGCTAACACACATACACCTGAGCAGGGAGCACACTGAGCATGTGCGAGTTGCGCTGTTGGTTCATCACAGGAACGCCAATAAAACTCAAAATGTAACTGAACGACTGATAAGGAAGATAAAACTGTCCAGTCTGTCAGTCACAGTAGCCGCGCCCCCCTGACCCCCCCCCCCCCTCCTCTAAATGGAGCAGCATTTAAAAAGATGAACGTCATGTTGTGTTGAAGACTGTGAACTGAGTGAAAAAGTGTCAGGTCTTATTAAGGAAGCTGGAGCTGAAAAAATCCAGACTTCATTAATCAGGTTAAAACGATCCGAAGAACACGTTTCTGTTTCTGGAGTTACAAATGTGATTCTCCCTCCGTTCGGTCCATCGAACCCTGTTTCTTCCTCCTCCTTTCTCCCATCGCTCAGTTCTCCCCCGTCCTGCCTCCCCTCCGCTCTCTCTCACACTGAGCCTGTTGAAATTCAGTCCATCTCTCAAGGTTGTTATCTCTCTCTCTCTCTCTCTCACATCAGCATCACGTCGGCCAGGGATGGGGTCAAGTTCACGGCGCTCTGCCTCCCTCCGTTGTCCTCCCCCCGGACAGCTTGACTGACAGCAATCAGGACTAACCCCCCCTCCCTCACTCTCCCGTTCCCCCCCACCTGTCAAGACAAAGTGGCTGATTGTGTGTGCGTGCGCACCATTCCCTCTGTCATTTTTAATTATCCAAATCACATTCAGCTTCATACACCTGCCCCCCTGCCCCCACACCTTCCCTCAAAAAATTTCCCATAATGCCCCAGTTCATGCTCTCACCAGACGCTGTCAGGAGGGCACCGTCGCACCGCCATTAGCATAAGAGTGTGTTTGTTTAAAGAGCCGTCCCCGCCTATAAAATCAAACAATTAGAGATGCAGACAAGCGTCGGCCTGTTGACTGCATAAATAATCAGAGCTGTTCTTTTTTCCTCTTTCTTCCTGCGGCCGTCTTTTCCCTCTCTGGACACTTCATTTATTGGTTCAGACTCTTCCCTCCTTCGTCTCCGTCCATCTCAGATCTCAGTTATTCCACCGCTAATGAACCTGCTGGACCTCACAGGAAGTCAGAGGGGGGGGGTTATGGGTAATCAGGATGCGAGGCTCGACGCTCACCGCTGTGACCTTTAGTCTCGCCGCAGCCGGGTCACGGCGGGCCTCTGGAGTCATCTGGGCATGCAGGCTGGCGCAACCTGCCTGAAACCCACAGTTTTGTGTGTGAGTGTGTGTGGTCTGTGCACGTGTGTGTGTGTCTGTGTGTAGCAGTACGCTCGCTTTTGAATATGCAGGTCTTAAAAATTCATCTCAAGGCCCTGAAGTTCAATGTTGAGACACAGAGCGAGTGAAATATATCTGAAAAATTGCATCTGACACGTGTCTGTGTGCGTGTGTGTGTGTGTGTGTGTGTGTCTGTGTGTGTGTGTCTGTGTGTGTCTGTGTGTGTGTGGGAGATAATCTGAGCCAAATGAAGACATCCTCAGACTTTGACTTGTTCAGACTGTTCAGATATTTCTCAGGTGCTTTGGTAAAATAAAAATTCTTGTTTCTTGTTAATTGCCCCGCGTCCATGTTGCTTGTCTGCCCCCTGACCTCCCCCCTCTCCCTCACCTAACTGAATCTGCAGAGACTGAAACCTTCATCATATCTGATGACCATCAGGGGGGGTCACTGGATTGAACTCTATGGGAAAATGAAGAGCTTTTCCAGATCCAGCCCTGACTCCTCCTCAGCTCCACCTTCTCCTCTAAATATGGTTTGTTCTGGTTCCAAAAAGAACCAAGATGTCGCACTGATCTGCTCAGTAGTGTCATATGACCAGCGCAGTTATGAAAAAAAAAAAGTTCCAAAATAATCTTTTTATAAATATAAGGTCAGGACAGGACGGTCTCTTGCCCTTTACTGTATCTCTCACTCTCTCTCAAACTATCTGAAACCTGTTGAGTCTTGGACGTCGGAGTTCACCTGAATGCATCAGTCCCTGTAGGAAACTGAATTAGGACTTCCAGTCCACCAAAACCTCCACGGTAATATTCCCGTAATCCACCGAGGGTGGCAGATCCATCCTGTCATCCTGCGTCCTTCCACGTCTCCGCGTCTAATTTTTACCTACGGTGACACTCATTGGCTGACAGTTTGATTGACAGGCTGACAGGAAGCGGTGTTGTGTCTGCGCTGCATCGCTGTCGTCTTTAATTTTCCCCTCATCTCCGTGACAACGCTCAGGCATCTTACATCTGTTGTGCACCGCTCCTAGCGAAGGCGTCGGTTAACAGCTGCAGGTGAAGGACTCAAACGCTCCCTTCATATCAAACAGGATGCTGTTCCCGCCACATTAAAACTGTTATTGCACCGACTGCAGCAGCTTCCGTTGTGTCGCTTCACTTTTGATTCAGAGTTGATTTGTTTTAGAGATTTTAAACACTAATGCAGTGAGAAGTGATTTCTGGAGTGATGGCATCCTGAGCAGAGAAAGAAGCCACACCCCCTCATATTTGGAGGAGAAGGTGGAGCTAATCCTGTCATAATGACCTGTCCAGGGTGACCTCGCCCTCACCCACAGTGAGCTGGGATTGGCTCCCTCCTCCAGCTTCTTCCTGTTTCGATCTCTGACTTCCTCTTCATCAATCACTCTGTAATTGTTCAAACTCTTTTGACTAACACATGCAGTTTACTTTACCCCCCCCCCCCCCTCCAGTTTAATTAGCACCCGTCTGTCCGTCGCCTCTTCATCTTCAAACACCACATGGTGTCTTTAGAAACACCAAACACCAGTCTGCTCTTTAAAGTCCAACAAAAAGCACAACACAACAACTTCCACTTCGTCAGCAACAACAAAACTTCCCCGACCTGCACAACTTCAGGGAGCAGCTCACCGATTGGTCAGGATATGTGTTTAGCCTAACTTACATTACCCCCACAGCCCCCCCAGTTGGAGGACCTGTCCAATAAAGGACTTTTACTCATGTTGAGTCATAGCTTAGCTTAACTTAGCATTAAGACTGAAAGAACAGGGAAACAACTTCTGTAGCTCCATCAGACATCAAATGAAAAAGCAGGTGAGCTAATTGTGCCTCCGTAAACTTTCCCCTGACTCAACTAAGCTCTAATTAAAGGACACTAAGATAACAGACTGCTCATTTCATCATTCTGTACGGTGTGATGTCCCTCCACAGTTAGCCGGCATGCTACAGGAAGAGCTGCGGTGAAATAAACCAGATGAAAAATGTGTTTGAAGAGAAAATCTCTTGTTTCTGTGATGGAGATAAAAATCTAACTCCAGCTTCAGCTCCTTCCCTTCAGAGACACGTATCTCCCTCCAGGTCTCCACTGATGACTAATAAAGTTCATGCAAATACAAGCTTCACTCTCAACAACACACAGACACACACGGCGAGGCGGGGGGACACATGGAGCTTTACATCCTGTTTAATGACTGCTCGCTCTCCCCCTCTCTCTCTTCATTAAGCATTATCAACCTCTCTGGCCTAATCTCTTTGAAATTAGTGTCTGGTCTCCACCACCTAAGTGACTGGCTGGCATTCATTAGCGCCGCGTTTTAGCCAAATCAATCACGCCGCGCCCCCGTCCGCCATGCTTTCTTAAAATGTCATCCTCAAACTTCTCACAATCAATTAAGCGGGAGATTAATGAGGCCAATTTGCCGCCAACACGTCGACCTTCCTTCACTGCTGAAAAGGCCGAGCGTGTGCACACCAACATAAACACACACAAATGATGTAGATGTACTCCTGGAATAATATATGTACACAGCGTAGCGAGGCTGACACACACACACACACACACATGTCCTGTAAACAGGAACATGAACAGGAAGTCGAGTGTTGGAATGTTGGAACTTCAACCAGCTGATGCTTAAAAAGTGTCTACGTGCAGGAATCACACACACACACACACACACCTTTCCTCCTCCAGGTGAGGGGGGGCCCACATTGTTTGTGTCACTTCCAATCTCACAGCTGCCTCAATCTGCCTCGGGATCTTCCTCATATGGTTGTCATAGCAACTCTCCAGGGATTATAACAAGGTATTATGGGATGTCTAGTGTCTCGAGCTGCAGGATCAACACACGGTGTTAATACAGCCACACACACACACACACACACACACACACACACATGCAGGGCCTGGACGCGGCGGCTCAGCTGCTCTCAGCCGGTTCGGGCCTCGTGTTAACACTCGCACACGACGCCACGATGTGCAGAGCGGCGGAAGGGGAAGAGCTGGCTGTCACGGTGGAACGGTCCCGCTCTACGCTGCGGGTTCATGCAGGATTAAAGCACGACGGATCAAGAACAAATGCAAACACACGGGCCGGCGAAAGAGGTGGCAGTAACGTTCGACACCAGGCCTCCCCGCGGCCCGCTCGCCGTCAGCCCGTACAGGTATTGACCTTTAAACCTTCAGACTACATGAAGCTAAATCAAATAAGTAAACTGGGGTTGTTGAAGTGATTTCAGTTTGTCACAAACTCTTTGTATCTCTGAGGATTTTCTTCTGTCAGGATTCTTGAATGTGATAAAGGGATAAAAAAAAAAGTACAAGGAGATTAAAGAAGTGATGAAGGCTCACCGGTGCCAGATTATAATAATAATCAGGTGAAACTGAGACAGACACAAACACACAAACAAGATTTTTAGCTTTAAAAATGCAAAAACAAGAACAACAACAGCAAAAAAAAACAAACAAAAAAAAAAACAGCAGCACTTTCGTAGGTTTACAAAATAATCTCGCCAACACGTGCACACTTATAGTGTGTATCATATAACACACACACACACACACAGATTAGCAGCCTCTATCAGATGTGGCATCACGTCAGCCTGGTTGTGATGTTAAAAGCTCAGCCTTTGGGCTGTATGTTAAACAGATAAGAAGTGGAGCATTTTAGGGATTAAAACTACGAGTCACACACACACACAATCCTGAGGGAGTGAACAGCGATAACCCAGTCATTATCATACTTTTATAATTCCATTTAATAATTCAGTTAAACCGTGGCAGCAGCTGGATGTTGAGGAATAATTGAAGTTGGCTGTGGTGAAAAATCTGAGTCTGAATGATGAGAAATCAGGGTGCTAATAATTTAAAGGTATATCATGAGGAATAATTCAGCTTCAGGAAAGCTCAAAGTCAAATCAGGAGAAATAATTCAGATAACTAGATGGTGTAAAACCTTCATTCTGTCGGACAGGATTTGAACCGCAGACTGTCGGATTGCACGGACAGGACAGAAAACAGGACGTGGAGAAAGCCGGTGTTAATTAATTCACAGTGAGGCTGAGGAGCTTCTCAACAAGAATGATGGACAACCTTCCTGCCCTGACAGACATTAACACGGGGGCCATCTTAAGACATCTCAAACTCAACGGCTGAAACGAAAAAGATGCACCTTAGGTACAAAAACCACCCAACAACAACAAACAGGTCAGTACGGCTGTGGATCATCTTCTCGGAGGTTTGATCACCTTCATCTGCTCTGAGCAGAGTTCCTACATCACTGAAGGTCGACCCACTCGGCCGAACAGGCAGAGCGTTACAACTGAAGCAGCTCTAAACTGATGAAGATGATCTTTGGGAATTCGGTCACTCAGTCCAGGTCTCCAGGAATCATGAACAGGGTTACAGGAACCCGTCACAGTTCCTGAAATATTTCACAAAGCGAGGTTTCTATGTGTGTGTGTGTGTGTGTGTGTACAGTGCACTGATTCTGCATCATGTTGACTGTTGAATGATGCAACATTGCGACAAGAAGTGGAAATTATTTATCAGAAACCCCAGACACTGAAAACTTTACTTGATCAGTGTGTGTGTGTCATGCTTTCCATTGTTCACACACACACACACACACACACACACACGGCGCCGTGAACGGATCCTACCTGTAAAATGTGGCTGCCCAGGTGAGGCTCGAAGATCTCCGAGGCGATGGCGCTGGGACTCCTCCTCCGCTGGCTACCGATAGCTAAACACACGCACACACATACGCACACACACACATACATACACACACACACACACACACACACACACACACACACACACAAGGAGAGAAAAAGCACAGGACAGGACAGAAGAAGACCGGTGAGACTCAGACACATTGATACGAGCAAAGCTACACACACATACACACACAAAAATACATGTTCACACACACACACACACACACACACTTTTATACAGCCTAGCGTGACGAACACACATGGCACAGGACAAGAGGAACCAGTGAGGTCAGCTCTGCAGAACAGAACAGTGCAACAGCTTAGCATCGTTAGCTCTCCTCACCGAAACCAGTGAGATGTGGTGGGCTGCACGAGGAGCTAACGATGCTAACAAGTAATTCAGTGAAGAACATTCAAAACAGGTTTGTCGACAGAGCAAATTAAATCATATTTGTGACAGTTTTCTGCAGCAGTCTGTTGTTGTGCGTTCCAACAGAATCTGAGACCATCTGAGCCGAACAGGAAAACATGAAGTCAGCTGATGGTGGTGTTGGTGTCTCTATGATCCCGTTTACAGCTGCGACTGGAATGTGATCAGCAGCTCAGCTGAGTGAGAGAGGAAGACTTTTCCAACCAAAGTTAAACTTTCACCTTTATTCCTTTAAAGCCACAAATTCAAACTGTTTTATCTGACTAAAGTTAGCTCCGCAGTGGGGGGGGGGGGTCTGACCCTGATGTGTCCCTGTAACTTAACACCCGCCTCCATGCAGTGATGGGTCGACTGCTTTCAGGCGGGAAAGCAGTCCAGGTTTGGACCTCAAAGCCTTCCAGGGGACACCGTCTTTTTTAGCTGAACTCGGCCCTCAGAGGCTTCAACGACTTATTTCCATCTCAGTAACTAAAACGTCGTCTCTGACAACGGAGGGACAGATGAGACGTGCAGAGCTGGTCAAATAAGAAACATTTGAACTTCTGGAAAAGGACAGAAGAAGCAGAGTTCTTGGCGGCAGATGGACGAGCCAATAGGACACAGGAGGACGCTTTGGCTGCTGTCACATAAGAGCTTTTCTTCGCCGCTCCTTTTTCGTCTTAAACTATTCTGCAAATGTCTGGACAACGAAAAAACCAGCTGAGAGGTGATGCAGCTGAAGCCTCAGCTGGACTCAGACAGGTCTGTCCCTCCGAGGAGGACGGACACTTTCTGCTGCCTACCGTCCAATTTCATTAATCTCAACTTTCTATCCATCACTGCTGTTCATCTCTGGAGAGAGAGACAGATAGACGAGAGAGAGAGAGAGAGAGAGAGAGAGAGAGAGAGAAATGGTTTATAGCTTTCTAAAATTTCACCCTGAGGGCAAAACTCTCTCCAAAGACAAAAACTGAAAGTACAACAGCCAGCGAGAGAGAGGGAGGGCGGCAGAGAGAGAGAAAACTGCCCTCAGGTTAAACTGTCTCTGTCTCTGTTTTCCAACAGAAAGAGGAGTGAGAAGAAGAGGAAGACAAAGCCTTCTCCGGCTGGAGAATTTGAATTTTAAAACACGTACAGTACCGGAGCAACACTCGCACATTAAAATGGGTCACGTTCTGAGAAAGAGTTCAGCACCAACAGAAAACACACCAGCCTTTATTTACTCAGAGAATCCACTAAAAACTGCAGGACGTTAATTCCCCATCAGACGACGTCTCAGCAACACAAATCAACAATTCACACAATAACGATTGTTAGAGACAGACAGCTTCAGACAGCGGGGTATTAAAACTCACTAAAAGAGAGATTTTTCTGCCCTGAGGTAATTTTCTCCTCTCCACACAACCTCCGTCCTCGTCTCCCTGCAGACCTCATTACACCAAATTTACACACACACACACCCTCCTGTCGTTTTTGGGGGGCTAATGTAGCTGAATTAGGCTCAATTAATGATGTAATGAAATGCCCTTGTGAGCGACAGAATTTGAAAAAGGGGTGAGGAAAGACAAAAGGGGGGGGGGGAGGGGGGGTCCGGGTGATCTGGTGGGAGAAAATATAAATGTCATGTTTTCTGTCTGAGTTTTCACTGATGACAAAGATTTAATTAAGACTTTAATTTCTTTAAATATGAAAGGAAGGAAGTGAAGCTGATGAAGATGATTATGTGGACAAATATTAAGAGGAGACAAACAAAACGAGATGAAGAACAGAACGGGGGGGGGGGACAGGAAGAGAAGCTAAAAGAGGAAGAGGAGGTGACACAAGAGGTGTGAGGAAGACAGAGGAATAAAATGGACGAGGAGGACAGAGGAAGAGTTTTAGAGACGAGGAAGACGAGCGTGACGTAACGAGGGAAATATAGAGGAAAAGAGACGGAGGTGACGAAGAGGAAGAAGATGGAAAAGACGACAGAGAACACGGACGAGGAGAAACGAGAGGAAGAAGAAGGAAGGAAAGGAGGAGAGGAGGATGGTGGTTTGGTGCAGTTACACAAATTGCCAATTCAATTAGTGGGAGGTGTAAGAACAGTGTGTCTGTGTTTGTGTGTGTGTGAGGGGGGGGCATTTTGGCAGCATGTCAGAACCAATTCATCAAGACCTAACAAAGGACTTCAGGGATGGAAGGAGAGAAGATGGAAACATCGACAGGTTAATGGAGGGAGGAGAGGAGGGAGGGAGGAGAGGAGGGAGGAGAGGAGGGAGGGAGGAGAGGAAGGAGGAGAGGAGGGAGGAGAGGAGGGAGGAGAGGAAGGAGGGAGGAGAGGAGGGAGGAGAGGAGGGAGGAGAGGAAGGAGGGAGGAAAGGAAGGAGGGAGGAGAGGAGGGAGGAGAGGAAGGAGGGAGGAAAGGAGGGAGGAGAGGAGGGAGGAGAGGAGGGAGGGAGGAGAGGAGGGAGGAGAGGAGGGGGGAGAGGAAGGAGGAAAGGAGGGAGGAGAGGAAGGAGGAGAGGAAGGAGGGAGGAGAGGAGGGAGGAGAGGAGGGAGGAGAGGAAGGAGGGAGGAAAGGAAGGAGGGAGGAGAGGAAGGAGGGAGGAGAGGAGGGAGGAGAGGAAGGAGGGAGGAAAGGAGGGAGGAGAGGAGGGAGGAGAGGAAGGAGGGAGGAAAGGAGGGAGGAGAGGAGGGAGGAGAGGAAGGAGGGAGGAGAGGAGGGAGGAAAGGAAGGAGGGAGGAAAGGAAGGAGGAAAGGAAGGAGGAAAGGAGGGAGGAGAGGAAGGAGGAGAGGAGGGAGGGAGGAGAGGAAGGAGGAGAGAGAGGAAGTAGAAGAAAGACAAAGATGGAGGAAGATTAAAAACAACCTCCACAAATATAAACAACAAACAATATGTCACAAACACAAATAAAATCGTTTGTAGTCAGAAGTTGGACTGTACTGAAGTCTATGGGAAAATGTCCCTCCTCCTCCTCCTTTATATTGAAGTCTATGGGAAAATGTCCCTCCTCCTCCTCCTTTATATTGAAGTCTATGGGAAAATGTCCCTCCTCCTCCTTTATATTGAAGTCTATGGGAAAATGTCCCTCCTCCTCCCTTATATTGAAGTCTATGGGAAAATGTCCCTCCTCCTCCTCCTTTATATTGAAGTCTATGGGAAAATGTCCCTCCTCCTCCTCCTTTATATTGAAGTCTATGGGAAAATGTCCCTCCTCCTCCTCCTTTATATTGAAGTCTATGGGAAAATGTCCCTCCTCCTCCTTTATATTGAAGTCTATGGGAAAATGTCCCTCCTCCTCCCTTATATTGAAGTCTATGGGAAAATGTCCCTCCTCCTCCTTTATATTGAAGTCTATGGGAAAATGTCCCTCCTCCTCCCTTATATTGAAGTCTATGGGAAAATGTCCCTCCTCCTCCTTTATATTGAAGTCTATGGGAAAATGTCCCTCCTCCTCCCTGATTTATCAGCTCAGTAAACGTTTTTCTGTATCTACAGATAATTCCTTCGATTTGTGGGATCTGTTTGTTTTTGTGGATGAATTTTATATTTGAGTTTAAAATTTTATTTTTCATATCTGATGAGGGTTTTTTTCTTTTTCTTTTTAATTTACAGACAAAACTAATAATGAAACAAATCTACCTCCACAGAGAGGAAGAGGGAAAGTGGATTTTTACAAAATGGCTGTTTTGTATTGTTAATTACACACACAGACACACACAGACACACACTCAGCCTCCCCAGGCTGTTTAAAGTTATCAGCAGAGGAGACATTTGTTTTAATTAGTATCTTTTTTTAAAGGCGGCTTTCAACCACTTTAACTTTTCATGGCCGTCTCTGCTTACTAACCCATGCTGGCTCTCTCTCTCTCTCTCTCTCTCACTCTCCTCCCTCCATCATCAGACTTTAGGCGTCGTCCTCGGTAACGAGCTCTCAGACAGATCGACCTCCCTCCAAAAAAAAAAAAAAACCCAACACCACAGAGGAAGAATGAATAGTTAATCATCTGGACTGAAGTCAAGCTGCTTCGATACGTCTGACATCAGCGCTGGAATTAAACATGGCGGTCTGCTCTGCTGACGGTCGGCACTCTGAGGACGAGGCGGCGGCGGCGGCGGCGGCCTCCTATTTTCTGATGTTACTGCTGCACTTTGGCTCTTTTGGTTTGAAGAAAGATGAATAAAAGTCCACCCCCTCCATCATCTCTGCCTCTTATCTGTGCAGGTCCACCCACCCCGGACAGGCCGCCGGTCTATGACATGGCCGACATATAGAGACAAACAACCGTTTACAACGACGGTGCGTGTTGGAGGGAGATCATACACAGTGATGCTAATCGCTGGTCCACCGTGCCGCCCCCCAGTCAGTAAAAGTGATTCTGATCATTGATTATTCTACAAAACCAAAGCAGCCCATTTATCCAAACGCCAGGAGCAGTTTCCCAAAGCCCAGGGGGACTGATGGGGGAGGAGGGGGAGGAGGGGGAGGAAGAGGAGGGTTAAAGGTTTGATAAAGCCCCTGTTGATCGTCTCCTCCCTGAACGACATGATTAAGAGTTTATGTACAATCTCAATCAACACACACACACACACACACACAGACTCACTTCAGTCTTCATCCTTTGTTGTTTTCTAAACTGTAGTTCATTGCGTTGCTCTCTCCCCCTCTCTCTCTCTCTCTCTCTCTCACACACACACACACACACACACACACACACACACACACACACACACACACACCTCTCCCAGTGTATAATCATCTCTGCTGTCTCTCCACTTGGCTGAACGCCAGCTGGTGTGTGTTAGAGTCAAGGACGAGAGAGGACAGAGAGAGAGAGAGACAAATGAGGACAGAAGAGGACGGGGAGACGGATGAAGGATGGAAGGATAGAAAAATGACTGACAGAGACTGAGGAAGTAAAGAAAACACAACAGGACGAACACAAGTGTGCGATACTGCTGAAGGTTAAATCATCATCATCGTTTTTAACCCTTCAAAATTCAAAATTCACAATCAGCTGATTCTAAATAAACTCTGTCCCGTTTAAGAGAACTGACTAAAACACACACTGAATGTTTCCTCTGTAAAACAGAACAAACTCACTGAGATCAGAAAACATACAGGACTGATCCAGAGACACTGATTGGCTGTGACATCACCCACCGGAGCCAATAGGAGCGTCCGATGTAGAGACGTGACTCTAGAGGTCACTATCAGAGATGGAGGATGAGAATGGATGGATAAACACACAGAAGGAGTCAGAGAGTCAGACTGATCCAGATCTGATTTGTTCCTGATTTTATCAACAGACTTGAATGTCACACGTATCAACAGTGACGCTGAGGCCACGACTGTCCGGTTCAAAGATGTCGGACATGTCTGATAATCTGCCGCTGAAAATGGAAATTAAATTTTGACTATCTTCGTTAAGATTGTGTTGATATTGTGCGTTTATTGATGTATAAACATCAGTCCATAAAAGCAGGGAAGGAAAAACCTCCACAAAACAAACATGGACATCTTTATGTCCTGCAGATATTCTCTGTGTGTGTGTGAATCCAAAGCCCTGAGAGACTGCAGGCCTCTCTTGTGTCTCAGTTTGTCAGAGTACATGATCAGCTTCTTGCTCTTTTTTCCCTCCCTCAAACACACACACACACACACACACACTCACACACACACACAATAACACACACTCACACACACAGCGAGGGTTCAGTGAGGCAGGAAGGTATTGGCACTGAGGGAATACAAGGAGCAGACAGTAATTAGGAACCAGCCTACTGTACCATAGAAACACACACACACACACACACACACGAGTCTGATATGTTCCTGGGCACACACACACACACACACACACACACACAAACACACACAGTGTAATTAGGTAGGGGCCCTAACGCCCCAGTGGTGAACTGAACAAGCCCCTGAATACCCGCAGAGGGAGCGGCTGAACACCATAATACATGTGAAAAGGGCGTGAACACACACACACACACACACACACACACACACACACACACACACACACAGACACGCACACACACACACGCGTTAATTAATTGGCGGCCTACTGTGCGTGAGGGGAACAAGGCGGTGGACGGCCGCGGTGGGAGTGTACGTGGACCAGCAGCAGTCAGGATTAACACGACTCGGCCTGCCGGCTCTGAGCGCAGACGCGCTCTTTTCCTTTCAGCCATCATTTCCTGTTTTCTCTTCATGACAGCGGCCGCACAGGAAGTACAAACCCACTTCCGCAGGAGTCGCATCCTTCAGAGGACGCGTCTTTGGACCTGCTCAAAGATTCGCACCGGAGATAGGGACAAACGCTGACGGTGTTTTAAATGTAAATAACACAACAGGAAGTGACGCTGAGACGCAGCCGATGGCACGCCGACAGACCGCCTCATTTCAGCTTTTCATGTTCGGGGATCAGATCTTCCCGAAGTGGGACGCTGCTGATGTTGGATGACTGACAGCTGGATTTCCTCGAGTCAAGACAAAACACGAAAAACTGCTTTCACAATCGCAGCACTCAAAGGTACAAAACCCTTCGGACGTCAAAGCTCGAAGGCCGACATGAAGCGGAGAGCTTCAGGAGAAAACATCGTCGTCCCTTCGCTTTCATATTCCAACATCGTTTCCTGCTTCAAATTCCAAAAACTCAGCATTTTGACACGACTCCAGCTGATGGAGCGTCCTGAAGATCCAGACTCAGACTCTGCCCACTGTCTGAGGCATTTATTCATATTCTTCACTTCCTGGAGGTTCATCATTCAAAGAAAAAGAAAAAAGAGCATCTCAACCAAATCAAATGTGAGATTTAAGGCAGAAATAAGAATTTAAATGGTGTTTTCTTTGGTTGCTATTTGCTGGCATCAGATTAATTTTAATTCCAAGAAATTCCTCTCGTGAAATGAATGGATTTGTTCTTAATTTCCCCGTTGAACGTTGTCTGAGGTCTGACAGGTTGACATTTCTGAAGGAAACATCCGAAAACTGCCAGAGATGCTAAATAATGGAGCGTTCCTGTCCGTCAGGCCGGTTAAAGCAGACGAAGTGAACAGACAGGCTGCTGCTTTCCTCTGCGTTAATCTGCTGTTAATTTGTCTGGACTGTAACATGAGACAGAGTGAGCTGCAGGAGTTTAGCGTGAAGCTGTTAGTCATTAATTCAACAGACACAAAGGTGAATGAGGCCACATGTCTCCATTATTCTCTGTCACACTGTCACCACACATAATAACGGCACTGCAGGGCTCAGTCTGGATGTGTGTGTCTGTGTGTCTTGGAATTTCAGCGTGTCTATCTGAATATATTCCGACATAATTACTTATATGTCTGCGCTGCTGGCGAATTATCATCCTGTTGCTGACTTAAAAATACTGCTGCGTTTCCTCGTTGCAGTTCTTTAATAATAGTAATAAATAATTACAAAAAGGAAAAGAAATGATTTCAGAGCAAGAACAGCTGCTGTGGTGGATAAAGACGGGCGTGGCGTCCGTGGTGTCACCATCAGCTTCTGACAAGCGGTGCCGAAGTTCAGACTGAGCCGACGAATCGGGGCCATCTTGCAAATGCCTGACTCCGCCCCCAACTGCCAAATAACCCAAAAAATTCAAAGAGGCCACGCCCTTCATTCTTAATCCATAACTTTGATCCCCAAACGAAAAAAAAATTATCAGGTGAGCGATGTGAGCGTGTGCGCGAACAGACAAACATCCAAAAGTCCCACAAAAGTGTTACAAATCTAACAATCCACTGAAGTTCAGAATAAAATCTGAGCGCAAACAGGAAGGAGATGGCGGCTCATATTGTGGAAGAGGCTGTCATGTGACCCCCCCCCCCCCCCCCCCTCCCCGCTTTCAAACCGAGGAAGTCAACCAAGAAAAAAAGGTCATAATTAAAAACGTTAAGATGTGTTTTGGCAGCGACCATCTGATATCGATATCTGCAGAGCTGCACTTCAGCTGCGACGGCTCGTCCCAAACAGGAAGTTAAACCCCTAATCTTGGCCGACAAAGTGTCTTCCTCTTAACCATTAAAGCAAACAATACCGGGACGAAGCTCCCACCGAGTCAGAGGCATTTTGAAAGCAATCAGTCCGGCTCTCGACGCGCTCCTGATACAACATTTGATTGTAAATGTGTGTGTGTGTGTGTGTGTGTGTGTGTGTGTGTAATTCAGCTCAAATAGCAGCACTTAGAGGGAGAGAGAGAGAGCTCGCAGTCATCTTTTCACCTCGTTTCACCTCTGATTACAGCCTGGTAGCCGTAGAAACCGATCCTGAATCCATTCACGCTCAGTCCACAGAGGAAACTACCTCAGCAGTAAAAATTAATGAACTCTGACTGACTGTCTGACGAGAGAGAGAGAGAGAGAGAGAGAGAGAGACGGGTGATGCAAGGAAAAGAACTGACGGGGTAAGAAGAAGAGAAGGAGGGGAGGAGGAGGGAGGGATAAACGGGGGAATTCTTACGGCTGAAAGAGAAAAGAGATGAATTTCCAGGATCAAGTTCTAGTTTTCTGTTCCCCCTCCGTGGGTTCTTATCCTCCCTCCATCCCTCCGTCCTCAGCCGATTCAAATTTAAGTGTAATTAAGTTGCCGATGTGAGCGTTTCGTGTCGGATGGGAAACGGCTGAGTGCCACCACTGATGGGAGATGGGAAAAAGAAGATCATGGAGAAGGGAAGCAGAAATGGAGAGACGGAGGAGGAGGTGAAGGTGGTGGATGTTAATTAATTATAAGCCGTCAGGGTTCAAAACGTCTTCTTTTAAATGTGGAGCCGGAGCAGCAGAAAGTCACGGCAGCTCATATGAAACACTCAGACTGATTCAGAGGGAGGACACCCCCCCCCCCCCCCCCAAAAAAAAAACCTCACACACACACACACACACACAGGTGGACTAAACTGAGTATTTCCAGTAGGTGACAACAGACAATCTCCTGTTTTGTGCGTCACATGTCAAAGGGCAACTACACAACATCCGGAGCTGAGTCCGTGGTTCATATGAGAAAACAGTGTGAGAACAACCGGAGAGTCCGCAGAGTTACTGCAGTCCTTATCAGGTCCAGTCCTTATCTGATCCACACACACACACACACACACAATCACACACTTTATTAACTGCAGCACAATATAGGCCTGCAAGAGTGTGTGTTTGGGAGAAAGAGCAAGACAGGAAAACAAATGCTCACATTCAACTATTTCATTGGAAGTGAAGTAAAGTGTGTGTGTGTGTGTGTCTGTGTGTGTCTGTGTGTGTCACTGCTGTTCATTCTCTGAGGCTACACTCCCGGTCTCACAGAAACTAAACAACAACAACTCAAAATAAAAAACGATTCACAACCTGATGACGACAAAGAAGAACAATTTATGACATCACTCAATAAACTCTGTTCAGAAATCTTTACATTAAAATTAAAATACACACTCTAATGAGGGAAGTATCCGAATGAAGGAATAATAAATGACTCACAGAGGGGGAATATTTTGGCATTAAAAGCTTTTCATCATTTGATAGGAAAGAGTGGAGAGACAGGAAATGGGACAGAGAGGATGGGAATCGAACCGGCGAGCCAAGTGTCACTTTTTAAAAATAAAACTTCATTTGATTAATGAGCTGGTTTCCAAAGTGTCAGACATCACAACCACAGGACACCAATCCTCTGCTCACTTAATTAAAGTAGAAAAGAAAGGAAACCCTTAACTAAAGGTTTTTTCTGAGGTTTGCCTTAGTGCTTTTTCATAAAGACATGTCTGTTTGCTTTGAGGTTAGTTGTCACATTCTTTCCTCAAGGAGACCATTTAGTAGAAGTATAAACCTTTAATTTATAGCCCTTTTCCAAACCACTATGTGTTCATTCGATGAATTAAAAAGTATAAATAGTTTTGGCTCGAGAGCTTTTGGCCGCGGTCGATCAGTGATTTCATTCAGTTCCAGGAAGTAAAAACTGAAGCTTAAAATAGACGTCTCAATGTCACAACTTTTATAGTGTGGGAGTCGACGCCAGGACGGCTTTTACTGAGGGACGGGGGGGGGTGGGGGGGGGACTAGAAGGACTCAGGTGAGGAAATACAAGAAAGGAAGGAAGGAGAAGTGGGCAAGGAAGTAGGAGAGCGATGACGAAAGGAGGAGAGGAGGGAAAATGAGAAAAAGAAGACGGATAGAAGGATGAAGAAGACGAGGCAGATGATGCAAAAGAGGAGAAATACGAGAAGAAGAAGAAGAAGAAGAGGGAAGGAGAGGAAGAAGACGAGTGTCTAGGTGGGTTGTTTTTTTTTTTTTCCCAGAGCTGGCGTGTTTCCCAGGAAGAAGGAAACAGCGAGAAGGTCGAAACCACAATCTGACAGAAGCACTCAGCCGACGAGCGAAGCGCCAAATAAAGGAGCCCATGAAGGGATTGATTTTTCCTGTTAACATCATCCACCTCACAGGTGATGTCATCATCAGTCTGCAATTTTCTTAATGTTCCTGTTACGCCAAAGGTCCAAACGGTCTGAAGGTAGACCACCACGTGGTCTTTGATTCTGAATCAGGTCCAGGTTCTATATGAGTCCAGTTAAAGTAGTCCGCGGAGAAATCCTCACGGTCTGGGTTCAGAACCTGAGCCTTAAAACCAGCCGTCAGGACTTCTGGGACTTTGTGATGTCACAACGAAACAGCTCCCATCAGTTCAAAGATGTCTTCTTGTTGATGTCAAACACAGAAGAAGAGTCAAACACTTTACTTCCTGTTTTGGGCACAAATGGCTTCGTGGTTTAACGCGTTTAAAGAAAATTCTACATAAACTGATGAGGCGTCCATTTTGAAAACGACAGGTGACCCTTGACCCCTAACTCCTACTATGTGTGCATTAGAGCCATGTGAAGGCAGAAGAGGTCTGATTGGAGGACGGCTGACGTCCTGTGCTGAGTGTGTTTCTGGGGACGGCTCTCAGCCCGGCGCTCTTCACGGCGGCGTTGAGTGGACGTTTAACCTCCCAACTCCAGCCTCGACAGCTCCGCACAGAGTGTAATAAGAATGATATTATCGCTCCGTCGAGGAGGGACGGACGGCGGAGACGGAGAGAGGGAACATAATGACAAAATGGCGCTCATCCACATCTGAGTGCAGGATATGTGATGGAGATAATGAGGAGGAGAGAGAGGGACGGCTTTACGGTGAATGTCACCGATTACAGACGACTGCAAATTCGCTCTCGGCGTCTTTGGCTCAGAGACACGAAGGTGCGGCAACATCTTCTGATCCAAAACAACATCACAGACGAACTCCAGCATCGGCGTCTTTGATTCCAGCTTTCCTACAATCTGCTGCCAGATTCCTGCAGAGGCCTCGGTTTGTTGTGCTCGCTGCTTTGTTGAGCCGGCACTGCTGGCAAACAAACAATCACGGTGAGCTGATTAGAAAAACATAACAAAAAAAACAAAACAACAACAACTAAGTGCCTGAAATGTATTCCGGTGAGCGGAGGGAAGCTCTCCACAGAAAGTTAGAAGGATGGAGTGTTACTTCATCTAACCTGTCCTGGACTGACCCCTGAGCCCAAGAACCAGATCCAGAAGTCTGGACTGGTCAGATCTGAGCCTGATACTTGAATGTTGCCTTTCTCTTCATAATAAATGAATTTCTGATTGATTTTTGACGCCGCATTCAGCCGATAAAACTGGTTTAAAGAAACTTGTCCGCAGCAGAAGACTGAAGGTTCACAATGTCTGAGGGATCTTCATCTGGTGTTTGAGACGTCAGGACAATATTGGAAACGAGAAGACAAACATCTATTCATTTGTCCGTTAATGCTGAGGATTAAAATGAACTAGTTCAGGTAGTTCGGAGGAAGATTCCTTGTTTGTTGTTTCTCCTGACGGACGCTTGACCCTTAAAGCTGATCCTGATCCTGATCCTGATCCTGGTCTACGTCAGGACCAGAAGACGGTCTAACGCCAACCTTGGTTTGTCAAATAAAGATGACAGCCGACGTTGGGACTTTGTTTATTAATTGTGTTGTTTATATGAAGTTGTGCACATGAACTGACTCTAGCTGCTGATCCTGAAGGGACTGAGGTTAAATCCTGTAAAACTGTTTTGTTTTTTTTTTCCTGCCTCAGTGCATTATGGGAAGATCTTCACCCACGTCAGGAACTAAATGTCAGCTGCTCCCGACTGAAGTCAAATAACTTGACTTTGTTCATCTGAAGTTAAAATCAATTTAACTAACTCGCTCATTAATCCTAAATGTGACGTTAATAAATACAAATATCAGGACTTAGTGATACATAAATGAATTATTAATGATAATTAACAGATTAAATATTGCTGCTTCAGATTCAGCGGAGCAGAGAATCAAATCCAGCTTGTTCTTTCCCTCCATCTTTCACTGTTCTTTCTTTTTCTCATTCACTCTCTGGATTTTCCATCTTCTCTCTCCTTCACATCCCAAAGGAGTGTAATCACCTGCAGGCCTTCCTTAACTACCCTACACGTGTGCGCGCACACACACACACACACACACACACACACACACACGCACGCACACATACACACACAGAGTAGTGCAGGTGGCGGTGTGTGACGTTGACTAATGCGATGCTGGTTCAGACATGTTGGCATTAATCGATTAGCACCACAGCTCGACAGCAGGAGCGTGCACACAGACAAACACATATTTACACGGAAACACACACAAACACACACACTCAAAGTGCTGCCATGAAATCAACGAAATGGAGACAGAGGGGGAGAGAAAAACTTTGTCAATCGAAGAGAAAACGGCTGGAAAAGAGAGAGAAGAGGAGGAAGGCTGAAGTTTGTGCGTTTGTGTTTTGCCGTAAATGAAGCCGAGATAAAAACCTAAATAAGGAAATAGCACAAAAAAAACCCCACACTTTTCAACACAACGCCTTCTGACCTGTGTCAGGTCAAACAGGAAACATAATCCAGCATCATCTGCTGGAATGACACATGCTGCTCCATCATGAGGGTTCTTCCTCTGGAGAGCAGGAACAATCATGATCACATTTTAATCATCTCTGGATTCATCTCACAGCCCTTTTTTTTTTTTTTTAAATATCCAGAATCAGCTGACTCTGTCTGACTCAGTAAAGACTCTGTTCTCTGTAATCACTGTCAAAGATGGACAAGAATCCAGATCTGAACTAACTTCTTTCATCAGTTTATCACTGAAGTCAGTTTCAGATTGGAGAGATCAGCTGATTCAGTTTAAGGAGGAAACAGGAAGAACCCTCAGTTCAGCTTCAAACCTGTAAAAGTGTTACAGCAGCAGACCGCCGCTCACTGAGGAGCGTCATTAAAGACACAACGAGCGAGTAAATGTTGTTAAAGAGCGCCACTGCAGGATGAGACTGTCAGTTAGAAACCAGAAGAAACCTCGTTAGGACGAGGAGGCGGAGCTAAAGGTTCAAACTCAATGTCATCGGTGACGATTGTGACTGTTGGATGGAACAACACAAGTTGTGTGAAGTGTGCCGATACGATACACAAAACTGAGAGAGAGAGAGAGAGAGAGAGAGAGACTACACACGGATACAGAAACAGACAAAGTAATCTAAACCCTGCAAAATCAGTCTGTGTGTGTGTGTGTGTGTGTGTGTGTGTGTGTGTGTGCGATAAGCTATCTGGTACAGTAGAACTATGATGTATGGTTCTCATCCCCACACTGAGACACCACACAACACTGATAGGAAACACACACACACACACAGTTCAGAGCTGATTCAGGGGGTTGATAACTGCAATAATCTGTTTTACACACAGAACTTATGTACAACCACCGTGTGTGTCTGTGTGTGTGTGTGTGTGTGTGTGTGTGTGTGTGTGTGTTGGTGGTACGAGACAGAGAGGGAGCGAGAACAAAAATGGAAGTTAAACTTCAAACATGAGCCTTGATGTTGATATCATTTAATAACATCAGGTCTCTCACACACACACACACACACAGACACACAGTCTTTACAGCAACACTATCAGTTTGTGTAGAAAGAAGAGAAAACACACACACACTCAGCTTGGTTTCTGAAAAACAGCTTTGTTTGTTTGTTTTGAAACGTGTGTGTCTGTGTGTGTGCGCGCGCTCTTGTGTGTTAGAGTGTGTGTCTGAATGATGCAACATCGTGACAAAACGCAGAAATGAAGTATGTTGTGTTTCCTGATCTGCTGTTTAACAGAACGGAGCTCGTTCAACATCTGGACCGACGCCGTTTATTACCCACAATCCTTCAGTTTGTTAGCCCGCAACTACTCCCTCCAGGACCGACGCTGCTTTTCCCAAAATAATTAGTCTGCAGTTGGATAAAGAAAAGACACACACGTGTCTCCGACTCCGACCAGGACTGATGTCTGCGTCCTTTCGGTCCTTCATGGCCAATCTGGACCAAGACGGGAAAAACCAGAAGTCTGTTTGTGCGCTCATCTGTGGCTTCGAGAGAACTGAACATCAGAAGAGCGTCACCGATCTGTTTTCCCTCCTTTCAGACGTTTTGTTTCGGGTCAAATCGGAAACATTCGCCCTCCGCTCTGATTCAGCCGACACCAAACACACAACCACTTTAAAAAATACAAAGTTCTTATGATCAACAACCTCATCAAAGTCAATCCAGCTCATTTTTTTCCCCTAAAAAAAAAAAAATTAAAAATTAAAAAATCAATTAGCGATTTGAGTGACAGGCAGTCGGCGACAAATTAATCAGCGTCCTGAGGGACAGATGGCTTCAAAATGAACTTTCTCTGCTTTCACCCTCAAAGCAACTCTCCTTTTTTCATCGTGGCTGCTTTAATAAACAATACGGTTAGAAAACAACAGCTGTAATTAGTTTAACAGCAGCTTGTCTTTGGTTAAAAAGGGAAAGATGTGAAGGAGAGAGGGAATAAGGAGGGAGAGGAGACGTCTAGGACGTGTGGGAGGGAAGAGGAGGGAGGAGGCAATTAAGGGAAGGAAGGAAGGAAAGGCTGTGTATATAAAACTGTAGAACTGTATATAAAATCCTCACAAAAGGAAAATGACCCCAAAATTTGTATTTGATGTTGATTCAAAATGGTAATTTAAAGGTTAAAGGTATTTTTCAGGGAACGTTTTAGTTTTAATGTGTATTCTTCTCTGGCCTTTCGCTCCATGTGAGGGTTCATATTCACCATCCTCTCCTCAGACACGTTATAGTTTTCAATCAATCGATAAACGAATCAACAAAGATGTTTATAGTAAAGACACGAACTGACGTTAGTTTAAAAATGTCAATGAGCAGATAATATCCATTCAAAATAAAAAGGCCTGAATGTTGTATCGCAGAGATGAACGTCGTCTTTCAGAGACACGAATAAAATGGGTCTGAACACGAGACAGAGGAAGACGGATGACGGCGTGATGGAGGAAGTGGAGGACGGAGATGGAGGGATGGGAGGCGGACGAGTGTTTCGGAGAGCAGTTATGAGTGTTATTAAGAAATGGCTCGCCCGCTAACGGAGCGTTCAGATGGCGGTACAGCTGAACGCTTCACGGCCCAGCAAACACAAGCTCGGCCGTCCTCTCTCTCCTTCCCTCTCCCCTGTTTATCTAATTCTCTCTCTCTCCCTCTGATTCATTCATCTCTATCTCTCTCTCTCTCTGTGTCCTCCAACTCTCCCCTGTTACACTTTTAAATTGTAAAAATCCATTAAATCCATTGGTTTCGATCTGAGTGCAGGAGTCTGTGTGTGTGTGTTCACATTATATAAGTGTGCATTGTGGGTCTGTGAGTGTATTTATCTGTGTGTATGCCTCCACATGTTTATTTTCTGTGTGTGTGTGTGTGTGTGTGTGTGTGTGAGACAGGCAGTAAACAAGGTAATAACAGTCCTGAGCGGCGCTGCGATCGAGGGCTCTGATTGGTGCAGCCAGCACAGATTCTTTAAAGACTGGTTCTTTTATATAAAATGACTTCATTCTGAGACAAAGTGTTTGTCTGGAACTACTGAATCCTCACTTTGTGCTCTACAGCGTCGACTGGATACGCTCAGATGACTGTAGGATGAATCATCATGATTTTATTTCCACGTCATCTTTAAATTTACAAAGTGCTTCATCTGACCAATCAGAGCACCAGATAAATGAGAGGAAATATAGTTCAGTATAAATAAGATGTGCACCCAACGAACGGGTGATACCGAGAAGAATAAGAATAAATGATACAGCACGGAAAACAACAAAGTCTCTGTCTCGGTCTCGTGTCCTGACGGAACAGACCGGAAGGACGGACGGTTCTGGTTTATCTGGGCTCAGCAGTTCTGATCTGGACTTTGGAGCCCTGACGTGTTTTAAAAAGGATCTTAAGGTCGACTTTCGAACAGACGCTGACGGACTTAATGATGAGCAGCAAAGTGATTCCATTAGAAATGTCAGCTCATCTCCAACATGACATATCAGATTCATTTTGGACTCCGTTGATATCAAACGCAGAGAATTAAAAGGCACAGATCTTTTTACATTCAGTTTCTGTGACTCTGATTGTGACGGTCGCCTTCAGATTTCACGTGTTTCACTTTGTGCTGGATGTTGGTTGGAAACATACAACTGTACAATTTCACTTAAAAAAAAAAAAAAAAAAAGAAGTCATTCTAAGTTCACCAAAACAATTAATGCAGCCAAGAAAATGTAGTTTTTGCAGCAGTGGACGACTCTCAGAATGAATGAAACATTCACATCCATTGTTGTTAGTTAATTTCCTTAATTTCCCTCCGCAGCACGTTCCGGACAAGCCGTTACGCCGAAGTGTTGGGAGCTCATCTAGACTTACATTAAATTAAATTACGCGTTATTCACGTTTCACCTCAATCTTTTTAAAGGACCGAGCTCCTTCGATCAGAGTTTTTATTTAGTGATCTCCACATTGTGGCCCGCCGCCTCTGTCGGCACATACACTGTTTCCATGGTAACTGTATCTCTATATTTATTGGAGGGTATGCTCCGGATACCAGGAGACTCTGACGGGTGAAACTCCACATCCCCGACGACCCCCTCCGCTCCCGTCCTGTCCAATCGTGTGTATTGGCAATCGGTGGCGCAGCTCTTTAAAAAGCTCCTTATTCCCCAGTTTGTTCTGACATTTTGATTCACGATCAGCTGCAGGAGGAGGAGAATCGGGGGAAGGGGACGAAATAATTAAAAAATAAAAAACACCCTTTGAGACAAACTCGGGGCCGCTTAACTAATTACCAACATATATCACCGCTGGCTCCGACAAGCCAATTACACCTGATTGGAAATACTTTACTTTGTTCAACACACGCTTTTCATGTCGGTTTTAATTCAGTGTCAAAGCTTGCCTTTCTGAATATTAGAGGGGATGATTGACTGCTGAGGGCCGTACAGTGTACGCTACATAAGCCAATAATGTCCCATTTGTCTGGTATGGAGGGAAAGGCGGATAAACAGATTAGAAAAGGACTTTAGATGTATAACTGGGTTAGTAAGGACATCATCTCTAATGGGTGAACGTCCTTCACAAGAGTCTGACTATGATCAATACGATGACACAAGTCACTGTGGGACTTCCCAGAAACACAAAATGACAGGCATGATGGGAAAAAAAAGGAGATTAAAGAAACAAACAAATAAAAAAAGAGTCCATTCCACCTTTGACCTTGGAGATTCCTTGAACATCTTGAAGACACTTTAAAGATGTTTTGGGTTTTGATTTTGTCAAGAGGGACTTTAACTGACCAAGAGCGTACTGTGGAGGTTTAAAGACCATTTGATTAAACCTCAAAACCCTTTAAAGACCCAGCAAACAATACGGGAGACCCTGATCCCAAACCCTTCAACACCTCAGAGACCAAGAGACCCGTCCAAAACCTTCAAACAATCCCTCAACCCAAACTCAAAATAAATAACACCCCCGACTCTTCAAGGCCGTTTAGTAAAACCTCCAAAAATTCTGAATGAAAAACTTCCAAGAAACTCACACAGGAACTCCTTAAACACCAACAGTGCTCTCTAAGAACCCTCAATAAAAATGACATCTTCAGAAAAAGGACCCTAAAATCCTTTTAACCTGTTGAGGACCACGTCTAAAACTTCAAACCCCTCCAATCAACAAACATCTGCAAGTTTTGAAGCATCCCAGAACTATTTCAGACATCTGTAAGAATCGTTCAGTCCTGTCGGTGAACCTGCTCCGAGTCCTGCGGCGCCTCAAATATGACCAGAACTCTGTGAAGATATTTTAAATCCCTCCAAACGTCTCTAAAGCCCTTCGGAAAACAAACTGAACTATCTTATTCAACCCTCTTTAAACCTTTCAAATTACACCTGAAGCTCATCAAAGACCTCTTGAACTCCTCAAAAGACACCTAAAAATCCCTGTAAACAAAAATCCTTAATACTCCGACTTCCTCTAAATCCTGTAAATGACATCTGCTGCCCCCTTTAAACGCTGAAAAGAAGTCTTTAACCCCCCGATCTCTCTAATACGCTCTTTAAAAACCCCTGGAACTGTCTTAAACAGCCCCTGAAACCTTCTCTAAACCTTTTCATCAACACTTACTGACGGCCTGAAGTTACTCCTGCTGGTTCCATCGATGCCCCAGACAAACAGCTGGAATCTGCTCAGTGACTTTCCTGAAAAACCTCAACAACCAATCAGAGGCTTGATGATGGTTTGTTTGGTCAGTGCTTTTGTTTTCTACCATTAAAGCGGCTCAGTCTTCCGGTGGAAGTCGTCTCAATGTGACGGGGCTCAAACTCATTTTCTTCTTGACGTGTCAGTCACATCGCTGTGAAAACAGTCAGCACGACGCCGGAAACTGAAACTCACAGTGAGCCGGTCCCAACGAGTCCTGCAAGCCTTCAAATAAGACCAGAACCAGAAGATATTTAAAACAAAGCCAACTATCTTGTACAACCTTTCAAATTACACCTGAAACTCATCAGAGACCTCTTAAACTCCCCAAAACACACAGAAAAAGAAAAGCCATATTTAACCCCTGTGAGTTTTAAAACAGCTGGAGCGAAAACACAGAAACACTCGCCCACGTTGTTCCCACTTGCTCCGTCAAAGCCGGAATCTCCTCGGTGACTTTCCTGGAAAACCTTGGCAATGAATCTCAGCGAGGTCACCGAGGTCAGCTGGAGGTTTGATGACGGTTTGTTTTAGGCGCAGCGTATTTTAGTTTTCACTCTGCAGCCTTCAGTCACGTCAGTCTCCGTGAAAATAACAGTCATCGTGTGCAGAACCAGACGGGATTGACTGAAACCGGAGCTGCAGGAAACAACCGACTCCTTCACTGCAATCACTGCGGAGGGCAATCAGAACTCAGCTGTGCACCAATCTGTGTCGACACTCAGGGAGACAAAAACATGTCATTTCATATGCAAACCTGCAGAGAAACACGGCCTGATTCAATATGTGAACGACTCTCAGTCTCAGTTGGAGCTTCCCGTCGTTCCCGTTAATTGTAACGTCTTTCAGAGCTCAAACAGAAACGAGCAACTCTATCCTCCATTACAACACGTTGTTGGACAACAACACTTCCCGGAGGTGTTTTGTGTTTGCCAACCAAATAAAGGAGCGAGAGAAAAAAAATAAAAGATGGGCTGTTTGAGTAATTGTTTCCATGGTGATTATTTTTTCCTCTTTGTGTGACAGCATGCAGGACAAGAGAGAAGGAGGGGGGGGGGGGGGGGTGAAACCACGGAACGAAACCGCCCAGCAGCCACATCGTGAGCCGAAAGCAATTTCCTCGTCTAAATTTAGTTATGCAAAGCCTTTGGGCATCATCAGCATTTTGTAATTAGTTTTATAATTACTGCTTTTTCCCGCTCCCTCTGTCATTCCATTTTTCTTTGCACTGAGACAGAGGAATCAAAACATCTCACACTCACAGCTGGTCAAATTACTCTCCGTTTATTAAGTGCGAGCATGCGCAGCGAGCGTTTCTCTAGCCGTGGGGACGCGGCGACGTCTGCGCCGCAGAGCCGAGCGGCGTTTGACCCGCAGGGATGACGGCAACGCAGCGGGTCTCCGCAGCAACAGAGTCCCAACGGCGTTTGATGAGTTTATCATGTGAAGGAGCAGCGGTCGCCTCTTTTTAAGGTTTCAGATTAGATTGGTGGGTAAAAGGCGGGAATGGCTGCAGCTGGATGTGGCGTCTTTGGGCGGGAAACGGCAATTATCACCTTCTGTGTGCTGTGATGTGGTCCAGATAATTGAGGCTCTGTGTTTCATATGTTCTGGTTCTGTCCCGCTGAGCGCCGGTTTGGGAAGGGAGTCGTGTTGTTGTTATCAGACGTCAGAGCGGCGACCATCCTGCTGTTAAATGACGACTAACCTGCGTCGAACAGCTGGAGGGAGATGGCGGCGGTCGGATTACAGATGGAAACAACAGGCTGTTAGCCGGATCTGTCAACACAAATCTGGATCAGCTCGCATCCTACAGGAGGATGGATCAGCTTCTTAAAGGTCTCCTACACTCTGAGAAACCGAAGCCTGCAGCGTTTGGATGGTCGGTCCCGGGGGGTGGGGCTTAGGATGGCATGACTGCTTTTTTTTTTTTCACCAAGTTCCAGAAATAATGATGGCTGGTTTTAAATACAGGCTGTCGTCAGCTGGGCCTTTAAATAAAAGAACTCAAGGCTTTTGGACCTCCATTTGGATGAAACCTGAAGTCCGATGAAACATTGATCATCATCGGGCTGCGCTTTTTTTTTTTATTTAACCCATTTCTACAAAAACAAACGTTAAAATCATGATCAGGATAAAAAGAAAATTCAATTTTATGTTAATTAGAAATGATTTAAAAATAAAATTTAGAGCATTTGATGGTTTTTTATCTTCAGGTTTTAGTTTGTCCACCAAATGAAAAAACATCACTACAATGATATTTTACACAGAAAGTTGGTTTTTGTCTTGAACTTTAATTGAATGTATATATAATATTAACTCATTTCTGTTTGACTGAATGCTTTAGCTTTAATATTGGCCTCCATAATCCGAAATTCCCTCCGACTGACAAGATTATTTGCTTCTCAGATTAAACGCTGGCGTCGACTCGCTCGTTCTCTGCGAGTCATTTTTAACGTGAAACACCAGACGCAGCGGACTGCCGGCTGTGTCGGCGAGGTGGGAGGGGTTTGATGTGAGCGCCGTGTTTATCCGGGTGTCGGGGTCACCGCGTTCCCTCAGTATAATGGAGGAAGCCATTAGCCCAGCCAGCAGGCCGCATCATAAAAACGTCAGCTGGAACAAAGAGACGAGATGGATCATAACGAGATGAGACTCCCGCTGCTCTCCGCCTCTGTCTCTCTGCCTCTCTCTCTGAACCTCACTGTTAGCCTCTGTCTCTCTAATTGACTGTCTCGTTTATTTTTCTCTCTCCCCCCCCCGACTCCCCCCGTCTGGTCTTTATCCCTCTCATTTCTCTATTCAGCCTCTCTCCTCTGATGCTCCTCTCTTTCACTCTCAGTTCTTAGTGTCTCACTAAGCAGGAGGTTGATTTTGTATAGAGCGGCAGTCTGGCTGTTTGTAACGCTAAGTGGATGTGAACCCACACACACACACACACACACAGACACACACAGACATAAAAAACACTTTTAAGAACAAGATGATTTGACTGTAAATTGTCGCTGACGCCTCACAACATGCCTCCTGACATGGAGAAGATATTAGTTGCACAACACTCCGGGTTGGAGGGCGACAGTGCTTCATGACTTCAGTGGTTCCCAAGTTGAGGTTTGGGACCCTCCATGTGGGTCACGGGATAAATCTAGATTCTGCTATAATAAGAGTGTTTTCTCCAACTCTGGCTTCAAATAAAATCACAGACAAATGAAGTCCCAAATGCAGAAACCAACAGCACGCCAACACTTCAGGGGAACCAAAGCAGCAAAGAGTCCGAGCGACCGGAGATCGAACCGGCGTCTCAAAATAACGAGCTGTACCGTCAGTTATCTGAGTCAAACTGTTCTTTAATTAAGGCGTGTATCTGCTGCCGTGATGCTTCTATTTTGAAGTTTAGTTGAGTTTCTTTGTTCTTCTGAACAGTTAGAAACTTTTACAGCCTTAAATTATTCAAACGTAAAGAATTAAGAAGAGAAATTCACTTTACAATGATGTGACGTAACTAACTCGTGACATCAGGTTAACTGGACGGTCGTTTGTCTCTGTGTGTCCGCCCTCAGCCAATATCAGAGGAGATTGGCTCTGCCCCCCGACCCCTTGAGGTCAAATGTCAACTCCTACCAATTCAAAATAAAAGTTGGATCATTCAACTTTAGCTGAAAAAGTAAAAGGCCGAAGAACAACGAGCTGATTATTTATTCTATAAGACAGTGGGACGAATCAAATATGCGGCTGGTGATCTGCTGTGCTGCCCCTCATGGGAGCCGCTGAAACACAACAGCAATAATGACAACAACAACAACAACAACAACAACATATGCGATTAGTTAAATGTCTTTTTTTAATGAACACATTTGCATTGCAGTTTGTCGCCTTGCAATATTAAGTAATTTACTCAATTCTCTCTTTCTGTGAGTTAAATTGCGGATAAAATGAAATCAGGTTTTAAGAATTTGACATTTTTCACACCTCCCGGATTAAATGATGTAACGACGGCGTGTTGGTCCTGGAGAACCAGGACAGCCACTCCGATCTTCTTCTTATTTTAATTAAATAACTATTATAATTCAGTTGTGGCTCTAAAAGCTGAAGCTGCATCATGAAGTCTGCACATCTTTCAAATTCACCTGCATTAATAATCATAAACCGCTTCTTAAAGGTGACACAGAGGAAATATTTTCACATTAAAACCACATGAAATGACCCAGAGTGCGCACACGCACACACACACACACACCATGTAGATCACCCCTTCTGCCTCATGAGCTGCTGCACTGAGGCAGGAGTAGGTTTGTGGATCTTATAAAAAATGCCATAATTTATATTTTAATAACTGAGAGAAAAAATTTATACAGAATATAAAGCAGCAAAGACATGAATGACACAGTGTGTGTGTGTGTGTGTGCGCGCGAGCGTGCATGGGTTCATAAGATGTATGTGTACAGGTTGCATTTACAGGTCTAAGTGCGAGTTCTTAATATGTACATGTGTGTGTTTGTGAGTGTAAAACCTGCATATGTGTTTGTCTGCAAGTTGTTTGCTTGTGTGTGGAGTACAGTGAGGCTGTGTGTGCGTCTTGATTGTAGACTGGTTCATGAAGTGTGGCATTTTGGTGTCTGCTGCTCTCCGCATGCATAATGAATGGCCAGGTGTCGGAGTGGGTCACACACACACACACACACACACACACACACACACTCCATCACACACATACAACAGACTGTCAGACAGACACACGGATGATGAAACACACTGTTGAACACACACACCGTATGCACATGTGCAGCTCACACACACCAACATTCATCACATCGTGAAATGGTGAGCGGTCAGTTGTATAAACACACACACACACACACACACACACACACACAGCCTGGGTGTCAGGATGCTCCAAAGGTCACGGTTGTTTGTGTGGCGTCCTGCAGCAGATGTGGAGACTCTCTGACAGGAAGTCAAAACCTCCAACACTAAACTGTAGAAGAGCAACTGATGGGTCAATTACTGCAAAGGTCAATGGGGGGGGGGGGGGTGAGGAAAAGGAGGAGGAGTTGGAGAGGGGAAAAAGAAAAGGAAGACAGGAGGATGCTGGAGGAAGGAGGGGGAAGAAGAGGAAAGAAAGTCAAGGATGAGAAGGAAGGAAGTGTGAAAGACAAAAGAGGTGAAGAGAAGGAGATGAGCAAGGAGACTAGAAAGGAAGGAAAAATGGAGGGGGAGGAAGAAGAAGGAGAGGGGGAGAGGGGGGATGAAGAATAAGAGAGGCTTCAAAAATTTAGAAATAAAGGACAGGATATGGAATAAGACTGAAGCGGAAAGAAGGAAGGAGAAGGAAACTAAAGAGGAACGAGCAGCGAGGAAGTGAGAGGAAGGAAGTGAAGAAGGAAGGAAGAGGAGAGGAAGGAAGAAAGGAAATGAAAGGAGTTTTATCATTTTGTTTTTATTCAGATATCATTTTATCACATCCACACGATGTTTGTATCTGAACGGAGAGGGGAGAGAGAGAGGATGAGGAGGAAAGAGGAATGATGAAGAAAGAAGAAGAAGAAGGAAAAAAAACAGTAGAAGAAGAAGACGAAGATGAAGACGTCAAGACAAAAAGAAAATTAATGAACGAAGCAGAAAAAGAAGAAATCTAAATAAGTGAAGAGGATTTCAAAGAGAAAGAGAGTATGGAGTCATCAGGAGGAAGAACAGACACACACACACACACACACACACACAGCCATCTTCATTACCTGAACCGATGCAGAGCAGCTACACAGGGCCAAAATCAATAACTCTCTGCTGTACTGAACACTGCAACACACAAGAAAGTCACACACACACAGACACTCTTTTGTAGGAGGATATTCATTCATTAGAGTCAGTCAATAGGAGAGAAAGAAGACACACACACACACACACACACACACACGGACACAAAAAGTGTGTGTGTGTGTGTGTGTCTGTGTTATGTAGTGCACATTGAACTCTGTGCAATATTCATATACAAGGTGAGACCTGCCACGTGTGCGTTTGAATGCTGTACTTTGTTGTGTGTCAGACCTTCACTGTCCTCATCTTTGAAAGCAGTGACCCACACACACACACACACACACACACACACACTTTGTGCCCTTGTTGTGTTGCATTTCTAAAAACATATTGTCCGCATTTGACCGGGTTGAGAAAGGCGGGTTGTGTTTAAAAGTGTGTTTATTGTCAGTTTAACCCGTGGTTGTGTTCGTTTAGCTGTTGCTATGGTAACCAGCAGTTTGAACTGTTCGTCCATATTTCGTCGCTCACGAGCTTCCGTAGTTCCGATTTCGGGGTTATCTCAGGTACGATGTGGCGCTCTCTCAGTCAGGATGTAGGGCTGTGTAACAGGAAATGTGCGACACATACAGTGCTGCAAGCTCTGAAACAATCTACCACACACACACACACACAAATTTTGTGTTTACATTTTTGTTTAGTTCATTAAAATGCATGTGCCTCTTCAAAGACCTGATGACAAAGATGCCATCTGCTGTTGTGCGGCGAGGGTATATGCACAGAAAGACACACACACACACACACTTGCACCTTCAACAGCACACAAACATTTACTTTTATTCACACATCAACACAAACTGAACAACAATTTCACTCTTGTACACATTACAACTCTAAACTCAGTCACACACACACACAGAAACACACCACCAGAAATTTGAAGCAATTTGCTTTCATCTTTGGGTCATTCCTACGAGCCCAAACGTCCCTTTTAAAAGCAAGCGCTCCTCTTCTCCTCTAAGTGCGTCGCACAAAGGGCCCATTTCAAAGGCAAATTCCACTTAGATTCACAAGTGCTGTGTATACTCTGGTACTCCAGGCAGAAATTCATCAAAGCTTAATGTTCCCTTCACAGAAAATCACTTAGCGCAGAAGCTAGCCGTCCGTATAGATGTGTGTGTGTTTCCCATGTTGTTTGATAGCAGTTTAAAGGGCCAGGCCTTCACTGCAGAGCTGCCAATCTGCCGCCGTGCATACGTTCACATTCATTAGAAGAAAAAAGTCTGTGTGAAAAAACTAAATCGGGCCAAGAAGGAAGCGCAGCAGCAGATTATTCTGCGAGAGGCTGAAGGGGAAAATAAATTTCAGGTAATCTTGGTCAGAATTGAAATAATTATCATCTCAGAGTAGTCGAGTCGATGTCAAGATATAATTTAGAACTTTTTGAAATTGAAAAAATGTTGGTAATTCTAATCATTTGAGTTGATGCACTGAACCCTTTAAGAAGGTGACCAAAAAAAAAAAAAAAAAAAGAGTGCTTTTTTTCTTCTTATAATTTGTAGAATTTTTATTAATCACGTTTTATGATTTCTACAAAAAAATTTTAAGTTATCAGTCAAAATAAGAAAATGAGGAAGTGCCAAGGATGTAATGTTTCAATGAACAACTTTTTGATTTTAAAAAAACATTAAGAAAAATTGCAAAAGTTGTAAATGAAAGATTTACTTTTTTGAGAAAAAAATTCAAACCAAATGCAATCTGCCTGAATAAAGAGGATGAATCCAAAGACAGAAGGTGAAAAACAAGGAGCACAAAGAGAAGAAGAAATTCGTAAAGTTTGTTTCCTACGAGGGAAAATTCAAACCTTCCCTCTTCAGAAGAAATTATGAGGGAAAAAAAAATTCCGAAAAATTTTATGGAGGATGAGAATGAACGAATAAACACACAGAAGGAAAGCAGCAGAGCTCCAGTCAGAGCCAGACTGATCCAGATCTGAACTAACTTGGTTCATCAGTTTCAGATTCTGCAGTTTAAGCCCATCACAGAGCCGTAAAGCTCCACAGGGTCAGAGAATCCCTTCCTGTAACCACCCAGAACCCCAGCGGTTTAAAATCCCGCCCCGCCCAGCCCAGCCTACCTTTGACGGAGGTGTTGGGCGGCGGTCCCTCGATGCGCAGGTTCCACGGCGGATCTCCCTGGTTGGCGAAGTCCCTCATCTTCAGGTAGCTGATGGTGAGCCGGATGATGGAGGCCTTGTCCAGCTGGCTGGTGATGGCGCCCGGCAGCGGCAGCATCTTGGCCAGCTCGTAGAACTCAAAGTTCTCTTTTCCCCGCCGCGACCGCGCCGCATCACGTGACTTCTCCTTCCTCAGAGCCTGCAGCCTGGGACGAGAGCAGAAGACGACAGGGCGTAAGACACCTGAGGACGATGCGGTGAACAGGACGTGACTGACAGCAGCGATCAAACACATCTGAAGAGTCAAATAGATGCACCAAATAAAAACTCCTCCACCAACGCTCGACTGCTAATGGTCATTTAATCACCTGGAAACGAGCTGTTACTAAGGCCGAAGGTCAAAGTTCAACCAGACAATGAAAGATTAGCATGTTTCTGAAGGCTCCAGATTGACGTCTCATTTAACATTTACTGATTCGAATTTCTGATTGTCTGAGAGAGAAAACTCAGTCCAAACATTAGAGGAAAGTAAGAGACAGAGAAAATGGCGGGATCTGGATCTGAGCCCTGATTGGACCAGACCGTCATGGTCTACCGGTCAGAAGCAGACGGACCCATCAGAAGGAGTTGATCCGATATTTGGGAGCGTCTTTATGATTTAATAGAATTAAAGTGAAGTTAGAACCTGATGGTCAAATGTAGACGTGAACATTTTGAGGACGACTTCAGCGATTCACCTTCCTCACTGTGTCATGACCTTTGACCTTCTCCCTCCATCCCGTTTCCTCCTCCCTTCCCGCCAAACTACGACTTCATCCTTCATCCTCTTAGGCGCTTTCCACTCTATTACTTTATCTCGAAGAGCTGCTGTTTATTCTCTCTCTCTTTCACCCTTCAACAACAACGGTGACGGCCATACTTTCCCGCAGCCTCTCATCATCATTGGACGCCGTTATGAATTAACTCAGCAATAAATCAGCTGCTAAAAACCTCTGTGGGCTTCCTGCCGGCCACACACACACACACACATATAAAGACAGGTGATTAATTTTTGCCGGAGCAAAAAAAAAAAAAAAGCAAGATAAAAAGTGTTAGAGGGATAAAAGGGGGAGAGGGGGAGGTAAAGAGAAGGAGAGAGAGGAGATGGGGGGACAACAGAGCGAGCAGGAGGAGGAGGAGGAGTTGTTTAGGGCTTGGGATGAAAAATTGCTGTCATCTGGGGAAGAATATCATTTTCATACTGTTTGTCATTTATTTATCAGAGGGAACAAACAGAAAAGAGAGGAAGCAGGAGAGAAGGAGAGGACGCAGGACACTTCCTGTGTCCTGACTGACAACGTTACACACCGTGTTGTGTAATTCACAGTCCGCGACACACACACACACACACACACACACAAAAGAGTTTTGATACCGAGAGACAGAACAGAAAATCTTGACCCGCCAGTTTTTATATTCACAACATAGTGAGTGAGGCAGCAGGAGGTGTGTGATGTTTAAATAAACGACAACATTCGCACAGTGTGTGTGTCTGAAGCCTGCAGCGGTGGCTGCTGGGAAAGCCACGAGCAGCCGGGCAGATGGAATTTATTTGTTCCGCAAACTTGGAAAACACGATGTTGACGGACAACAAATATGTCTTCATGTCTTTGTGTCTCTCTGTGTGTGTCTGTGTGTGTGTAAGTGGAGTAGGAGGCGTGTTTGACCTTGACTCAAACAGACATATTTATCATGTACCGGATGAGCAGGTAAATGCAACACTTGTTGTGATCATTGTGTGTGTGTGTGTTTGGGTCTTATAAACATGAAATGAAACCCCGTCGTAAAGTTCAGATGGGTGACTTGATGGTGTTTTAAAGAGCTTGTCACATACGTAAGGTGTGTGTGTGTGTCTGTGTGTGTGTGTGTGTGTGTGTGTGTGATATCGTAAAGTTCAGCGAGGTGGGTCAATGGCTTTTTAAAGAGCTGACAGGAAGAGATATGTGTGTTTTTGTGTGTGTGTGTGTGTGTGTGTGTGTTTCCTCTGATCGTGTGCGGACAATCCAGCGAGGTCGAGGTTTAACGTCGGGGTCAATTGGAGGTCAAACTGACCATCAGTCATGTGACAGGTCGGGCCGTCGTCGGGCAGATTTACAGTCTGAAAAGCAGGACTTCAGAAAAAAAAAAAAAAGGTGTAAATCAGCTGTGCGTCCGAATGATGTCACACCTGAGCGGCGTCACGTGACCAGCTGATAAAACAGGAAACGGCGTCATGAACGAGCTGATGCTTTGTCGTGCGTGAACAAAAACTTTAACAGGAAATGATTATAAATCCATTTATATTCAGAATTAGTCCAAACAAATCAGCTGATCTGCTGTTTGAAGGTTTGATGAAGATCGTCCTTTTTTCAGCACAAACATCAACTTCCTCTAAATATCCACTCTGATCAGCAGAAAACAGCCTGAATCAGACAACAAAACACAGTCGAGGCGTCTAACCGTCTCTGCTGAAATACTCACTAATCCATTTAGATTTCACTGTGTCGTTTCTTTCTCCGGGAGATGAAGCACATTTACTTTCACACCAGGCTCATTTTGTTTTGAACAGAATTCCATTTTTGTTCAATTTATACATGGGAATAAAACTCTGGGCTTAATTTTCCTGTTGTGTCCAGATATCAGAGTATCTGTTTACATGATCAGCTCATCCGTCAACAGAGGACAAACTGAGAGGAAGAATATTTTTTAAAAATTAAAATAAATAAATAATGTAGAAGAGAATAAAATATATAAAATCCATGCAGGGACTTCTCTGATGAGATAAAGAGAAACATGGCAAGCAATATGAAGAGAGAGAGATTAAGGCGGGAGATAAAACTCAAGAACGCTGCACCGGTGGCCAACGGGGAAATCTGTGGAGGTTTGAGGTCCTGACCGCTGATAGCCATCACACACACACACACACACACACACACTTCTACAATCTGCTGCATTTGAGGCCGTTAACAGCTGATAGGAATCTTTAACTTATAGACTGTACAGATTTGGGTTTGGTTAAGATGGAGATTCACATACGAATGAAAAAAAAAACACAAAAAAAAACCAGAAAAGAGGCTGAAATAATGGAGACGCACGGAAAGGAAAGAAGAGCCAAGAACAAAGAGCAGACATGGGAATAAAACGAAGGGAATAAATGTCAAAATCTGAAATACAAGACAGTCTAAACCTCCATGTGGTCTCAGTCTGGATTCAGAAACTGGACCTTAAGACAGCCGTCAGGACTTCTGGGACTTTGTGATGTCACAACGAAGAAGTCGCTACTTGTGCCCTGAGCCACGCCCCCAAGCCCCACCCAGCCGGACCAACCATCCAACATTTCCAGGATTTCATTACCTGAAATCTGATGTAGTCAGCCAATCACAAGACAGGATCTGAACCCCCCAACCTTTCAATTCAGCCAGTCATGTGACCTGCAGCCCTGGTTCCACCCCGTCAACTCCAGAGAGGCCGAGAACCGAGCAGAACACACACACACACACACTCAGACAAAGGGCCCTGGAGGAGGAGGGTAATTGCTTCCATGGCGATGGGAAAGGAAGGCAGAGAACAAGTGTCACTTTGGATTAAGCCCCGCCTGCTGACATCACCATGGCGATGACACTGCTGCTCGCTGTGTGTGTGTGTGTGTGTGTGTGAGATCACCAATCTGCCTACTGAGAAAGAAAGAAAGAACAACCAAACGGACAAACGAACGAACTGAAGAAGTGTGTGTGAGGCGACGACAGCGTCAGGTGAGAGGAAGTCGGCTGATCGTCCTACGGCTTTAACCACGTGGTAACCATGACGACGCAGGGTCCAATCAGTTCAACCTGTTGACTTCGTACCCCCGTCACTTTTCCCTTTGCTCCTGTCGTCATCACTACGACAGGACCGGACGTTGTTTGGATGCTGTGAGGTGTGGCGATGATGTCACGGTGACCTGTGGCTGGTTCGGTTTTGCGGCCTTCAGATCGCTGAGTCAGCAGAATAAAACAAAAAGGTCTAAACACGAACGGAACAAACAAACGTGTTATTAAGGGAACGCACACATTCTGTGTGTGTCAGCCAGGTTACCCTGACATTCACCTCCTTCAGCTAAACACACACACACACACACACACAGTCATTACAAGGCTAATCATCCTCCAGCAGGATTGTAGAGATGGATGATCAGTGTGAATCCCTTCAGAGAACTGATCCTCCACCTGGTGGAGGGCGGGGGGGGGGCAGGGGGGGGATAACTGAAGAGGGAGATTTAAAGGGAATGAAATAAGAAGAGACGTAAAGAAGAGTCAGAGCTCTGGTTGGGAACTATTTCCAGCAGCGGATTATTCCACGTTTGCTGCACCAGAGAGGAACAAGACAGAGTGTGTGTGTGTGTGTGTGTGGTGCTTTTTAAAAGTCTCTCCATCTCTCCCCCTCCCTCACCCCTCTGCCCCCCCCCCCCCATCTCTCCCTCATTGAGACATTTTGGAAAATGTCCTGTGGTGTTTGGACGCATTCTCGGCATCTATCTGTTTTACCAATCTCTGCCTGCCACGCTGCTTTAGCATCAACCCGAGCATGACAGCAAGCAGGCGGGCTGCTGGGAGAAAACACACACACACACACACACACACACACACAGACACACACACACTGTGTTTCAGGTGTTTCAACAGGTTGTTTCATAGAAATAAACATAAAGTGAGATTTGACCGAACTGTGAATTGACATCTCAACACTTCATGAATCTGTTTACGGCGGCATTGAGATTAAATATGGAGTTCCTTTTCCACTATAACCAGCCGGCAGCTACTTCCTGTCTTCTGTTCGTGTGCTAAAATGAGTTTTGGAGGTTAAATAAACACGTTTATGTATATTTAGTAATCTAAAGAAAAGTTCAGGTATGTTGACGTCAGATTTCATTTACGACTTTAAACAAACCAACCCAAAACTCCCCCATCGTCAGTGACATCACAGTCCAGTTGAGCTAAATGGTGACATCACTGATGGAGGCGGGGCCACAGAGGAGTCACACACATCTCTCAGAGTGATCGCCCATGTTGATCGCCTTAACAGTGTTCCAGCTCCCGACATCCTGTTAGCTACAATCCTGTTAGCTGCTCTCACCATCACACACACACACACACACACACACACACACACACACACACACACACACACACACTCACGCACACACCTCTGAATGACTCAGACTGAAGATGAAGTGTCTTTTTTATGCTTTTTTACTTTTTACTTTTACTTACTTTCTAGTTCCTTGTTTTTATGTAGTTTCAGGTGTTTTTACCAACAAATGTTAATTTTAATTTTCTTTATAATTTTCATCTTACTTTGGAGTTATTTTTTATTGTTTTATTTGATTTTGCTTGTTTTATTTTCTCTCCTTCTAACCATTATAATCAAATAATAATCATTTGTTAATTACCAAAAAATGTAATAATTAATAAATATATATATAAGATAGCTGCTCAATATGATGAAAATGTCTAATTAAATAATTAGAAATAAAGAAAGGAAAGAAAACTATGGGGGTCATTTTACTTATTTAAAATATCAGAAATGTTTTTGTTGCTTTAAAACTTGCAGGACACTGTCAATCAAATATATATTTCATTTCATTTAAACTGAGACATAATTTATTGATTGAATATTTATAGTGTAATTTTTTAGCCTGCAGACATTTTCTCATTTAATTTCACAACAGCAGTTATCTCCTCTGGAAGGAAACTTAAATGCACAAATTCATTAATGCACAACACAGCACAATTAAGCAAAGCTCATATGACTAATATGATAAGGAACATTATGGAGTAATAATGTGAATTTTATGGATATGAGAGGAGGGTTTTAATTACTAAAGATGAATAGTAACATGAATCACTAAGAAAATCCAACATGAATTAACACAGAGAAGCAAATTACAGGGAGGCGTGTTGAAAGTGATAGACAATAAAATAAAATAAATTCCAGATGAATATGTTAATGAGAAGCACATAAGTAACTTGCTCTAAAATCAGTTTGGTGCTGCGTGGAAATTATATTTCAGGTTAATCAATCAGCTGGAATAAAAACCTGAAGATTTATGGAAGTAAAGTTTCTTTACTGTGACTGTTGGACATTAAAATAATGTCAATATTCAAATAAGATCCGATCATCTGCTTTCACAGCTGTCGTATTTAGCTCGGTGACGTGATGCTGAAGATTTAAACCGGATCGATGAGTTTGGAAAGAAGGTAAAAAGAAAAAGAAATACGAATAAATACCTAATTATCCGTCAGTTGGCACTTGAAAGGAAGCTGAAAGCTGATGGCCAACAAAATGGGCGTTTCCTGTCACTTTGGTTGTCATGGTTACAACAATAACAAACACGGACTGTACCGACAGCAGCGCGCCCAACTTTATCGTCACGGTTACAGTCACGGCAGCCGTGACACGTTCAGCATCAGGAAGAGATGGCGGTCTGGGCTGAAATGATGACTTCCTCAACGTCAGACGGTCGCTGTTGCCACGGTTACAACGGCAACAGAAACAACATAAACTGGATAAACGTTCACACTGGAGTCAAACGCCGCCAGCTGAGGGGATCTCCCAGAATTCAATCACCAGATATCGAAACTGTGACATCACTTCCTGTTTGTGGGGCAAAAATCTTAACGTGAGAAGCAAGAAGGAGGTCAGAGGTCGAAGGTCGGAGAGCGAGAGTGAAAAGGAAGACAGTGAATGAACGAGGAAAGATGGAGGCAGATGGTGAAGGGCAGCGAGGGAACGAGGGATGCTGAAAGAAGGACGCAAGAGGAGAAGGAGGTGACAGCTGCACAGGACGCCTTAATCATCCTCACCTCCTCTGAACTCCCCCCTCCCCGCTTCTGTGTCCTCCTTCCTAAATCCTAACTTCCTTTCCTCTCACTTTCATCTTTCCTTTCCCTTCTTCCCTCCTTCCTTTGTTTGATTCCTTCCCTATCTTATGTCCTTACTTCTTTCCACTTCCTTACCTGCTTTCCTTCATTTCCTCTCCTCCTCCTCACTCCCTCCTTCATGTCCTTGCTCCCTCTCCTTTCTGTTTGTCTCCTTGTTTCCTCCCCCTTTGTGTCCTCTGTCCTCCCCCGCCTTCCTCCCTTCCCTAACCCCTCCTGTCTCCTATGTCCTCACATCCTCTCCTCCTCCTCCCTGGGTTCAGTGGTGTGGAACAGTTCAGTATTAGCTCTGAAATTAGCAGCAGTCCCTCGTTAAAGAGTTGGCAGGAGCGTGCACGTGAACGCACAGGCATGCGCGCGCACACACACACACACACACACACAGTGTTAACGGTGTAAAAGCTGCTGCCACCTTGGAGACATAAAATTACTTGAGCACCTTTCTCTTCGTTTCTTTATCATTTCTTCTACTTTTCTTCCCCTCACTGCAATCTTTCCTCCCCCCGTCTCCCCCGTCTCCCCCCCCCGGTCCTCCTCTAACCTTCAAACAAAGAGACGTCTCTCTCTCTTCCTCTCTGGCTGTCAGCCAGCAGACAGTGAATGAGTCTTCCTCCCCTGACAGCCTTCGTCATCCTCCTCCTCTTCACACCTCCGTCACATCTCTCACTTTCTTTTTTTCCCCCCCCCGACACCTTTTTTCCTCTTTCTCTCCTTTTTCATCTGGAATCTTACAGTTTTTTTTACTTTTCTCATTTATCACCGAAGTTCCTCTCTTCTTTCCTTCCTTCCTCTAATTTCTCCTCCTGTTTTCTGTCCTTTCCTTCTTCCTCGTCTTTTATCCTTCCATCACCTCCTTTCTCACTACTTGTTGTGTTAGTTCTTTCCAATTTGCACCTTCATGGTTCCTCTTTCTGATGCTTTTCATCTCCTCCTGGATTTTTGTCTCCTTGGTTGTTTTCCTCACTCCTTCCCTCCTCTCTTTTTTCCTTTCCTGACCTCTTAACATCCATTCCTATTCTTATTCTCTGTCTACATCCCTCCTTCCTTAACTTCCATCCTCCCTCCGTCTTCTAGCTCCAGATCTCTAACTGAGGTAATAAGAAAAACACCGGAGTAGAAAATCCTGTCAGCGTTAAAGTAACCAACACTCTCAGACTGTGATAAAAGAGAGCAGCTGGTGAAGGAGAGCTTATTTCTCTCCGACAGGAGGTTTGTAGTTCTGAATAAAAGTGAGTCACATCAGTGGATTAAGTGTTACGCAGCAATATTTCATCATTATTCCTTTTTCTATTTTTCAATATTAATCTGAATTAAATAACATTACATAAAATAAGTTTAGTGGATAAAAGGTAAATATTTGGTGCTGAGTTTCACTACAAGTCTGTAAAGTAAAGTAGAAATACATCAGACATTTCAGTTTGTGTTTTTGTCTTAATTCATTAGTGGAGGAGAGAGGAAATGATGTAATCTGGAGATAAGACTCATTAATCCGTCAAACAGAGCTAGGTTAGCTGTTTGAAGCTAAGCTAGGCTAGGATAAAATAAGCTAAGCTAACGACAGCTCATGTTTAATAAAAAAAATGCTCCTTTTAGAGGTCTGCATTTCCCATTTCAGATGACATCATTAATCAACACTGAGTGACATTATCAGACACACACAGACACACACAGAGCAGTACAACCCTGATTTATGGTCAGGATAACAGGATGGAAGCATCACAGGCCAAGACGGAGTCTGACAGGAGGAAGTCTGTGTGTGGTTGTGTTTTTTGTTGTTGTTGTTGTTGGGTTTTTTTTATGAATGCACTTCGGGTGTTTATGTACTTGAAGTGAGTGTGTGTGTGTGTGAGAATGAGAAGTAAAAGGTATTTTGGCAGAATATCACTCGGTGTGGTGCAGCCTCTCCACAGGCCTCTGAGCTCTACAGCGTTAATTAGTTTGGCAACAGAGTCAGAACAACATACCTTTGGCCTGCAACACTGCCCAAACACACACGCACGCACACAGAAGACACACACACTTATACAGAGCTGTCCAACATCAGAGCACACACACACACTATCAAACACAACTGCACTGAGGCAACAAACACAAACTGTTCACACACAAATCAGATCGGAATCTGGATTTATCGATCGATCGATCGATAGATTGTTTATTGATGATGTCACCGACACACATCCAGCTGTGTTGTCACGGTAACAGTAAACGCACTCATTTGAAGCGCGAAGGCTCCTCGGTTAGATTTTGGAAACGATGGTTGTCGTTTGATGGATGGAGGACGCTGGTCGTCATGGTTACGATCATAAACAGGCAGCTCAGGCTGCGAAGCAGTCGCCGGTCAAATGCTGCGTCAAAATTTGTAAAATAAATTTTTCTAAATTAATTAATTTGCATTTAGAGACATATTTATCTTGTCCATAGAAATATCTTTATTGTTTAGATGTTATCTAAATATTTAGATATGTTCTAAACGTTTATATTCGTCATTTATTAGAGTTCTGACGGGATCTTTAGACTTTTTCTTTTCAATACATCAAATTATCACATTTTATTAATTTCACCAGGTCAGTTCACGTCTGAGATCGAACGTCAAGCAGCTCAAACAACCTGAAACAAAACCACATGTCCACAGACACACACCTGGAACCGACAAACAGGCCGACAACACACCCACACCCACACCCACACACACACACACACACACACACGCACACCTGCTGGGTGCAGCACTGCCAGGCTCTCTTGCTGTGATTGATCAAAGCAGGTTACAGAAACCTGATGCCGAGGCCAGACTGCCGCACAAACACAAACACACACACACACACACACACACACACACACACACACAGGGTGAGGCTGAAGTCTGTCTTATACTGTGTAGGTGCGTTCAGTAAATCAGTGATCTGAAGTTTGTGCCTAGATGTTCTCCAGTTCATCAGACCACAATAAAACAGAAATAAACGACTTTCTATCCAAAATGAAACGATGTCAGCGTGAATCACAGCTGATTCAGGACTCTGGTAGAGTTCCAGGTCGAAGGAGCTGGATCCAGGACTTTACCAGAGTCCTGAATCAGCTGCAGTCCTGCGTCTTTGCTCCGGCTTCTAATTGGATTTGAATCGGTGAACTGTCATGGATTCAAGGTTAAACTGTGACTCACCGATGAGATTATCGGACTAATAAACTGTTGGAGAGAATTCCGGCTCTGTTAAGACAGAATTCCAAACCAGGATGAAAAAACTGATTTCAGTCCCGAGTCACCAACTTCAGTTCCTAAAGCTGATTTCCTCCATCATGACGGCACAGAGCTAAAGTCACCTCTTAAACATTTATTAAGAATTAAGGTGATACATAATTAGGGGCGTGGTCTGTTTGAGTGACAGGCCCCAAACCGATATAGATCGTGGATTAGTAGGAAGTTAGGGGGCGGAGTCCGGAGCTGCCAAGATTTCATCAGCTGATCAGCCTTCCTCTAATCCATCAGCCAAACCCTCGCCGGGCTCCGACGTGGTTGTGTTGTCGTCTGTGTGTGTCTGCGGTTCCTTGCTCAGTGTGTTTCGTCCTCTCTGCCAGAGATCTTGTTTGTACAAAGACACAGAAAGCTGAATAATTGATGCTGGATGGAGTTCACAGCACACTCTCACACTCCTGCCACCCTGCAGTTCCCTCGCTCTCCTTCCCCTCTTGGTGTTGTTGTTTTTGTTGTCGTTGTTATGGTTGTCGTCGTTATTGTTGCTGTTGCCAGCGTCAAAATTAATCAGAAACGGGCCGAAAAAACAGAAGTAAGGAAAGTGAGTGGAAAACAGAGAAGAGAGAGAAGGAGGAGGAGCTGATTGGTCCAAAGCCATGTGATTAAACACACACACGCGCACACATACATTCCTACACAAGCCTGTAAATTACAACTGGGGTAGATATGATTGTGTGTGTTTGTGTAGTGATAAAAGCCTGTGTGTTACTTATCGTAGCTTTTGATCACTATTCACATTATCTCACACACACACACACACACACACACAATATCGTTTCTATTGTGGCCCATAAAAAGCTGATCCCTGTCTGTCGACCTGCAGGTCAGGGGGCGGAGCCTGTAAGCCCCCCCCCCATCCCATTAAAATAAAGTGTTGAACTTCATCACATATGATGAGTGAAATAATCAGTCAACTCGGCCTCTCTTCTTTCGACAGCAGTGAACCAATGACATCAGGGACTGAGACACCAACGCTGTCGACATGTGATGACAGGGGGCGGGGCTAAATACACCTGAAACCTTCTCAGTCCAGAATCAACAGGACTCAGAAGAAGCCGGAGAACCTGGAGGAACAGGGAGAACCTGCAAACTCAAACCCAGAGTCTTCTTGTTAACCACTGCACTCCCCCCCCCTCCCATCGCCCCCCAACCCCCCAGGTGAATAATAAACTTCCCTCAATAAACAAACAAGTTCATTTCTTTGTCTGACTCCGACTGGAGCAGCAAACGTCTTTTGGCATTTTAATTATCTCTCCCTTTTATTCTCTCGCTCTTTCTCCTTCCTACAAAAACACACATGCACACACACACACAGACACACACAGACACACACTTTGTGCACAAGCAGGAGTTTGAGTTCTTAATCATGGCAGGACCCTGCGGACTCACTGAAGCTTCCAACAAACACAGCCGGCCTCCTGCCTGACCTACAGACACATTACCACCTCTCCTGGCCAGATGGACCTGTCTGTGTGTGTCTGTGTGTGTCTGTGTGTGTCTGTGTGTGGGTCTGTGTGTGTGTGTGCTGGTGTCTGACGCTCGTCCTTGGATGAAGACGTGATGGTCAAACGGCATGTGCGTGCACATGTCCTCAGGTGACATATAAATAAAAATGAATGTGTGTGTGTGCGTGCATTTGTGTGTGTGCACTCTAACTGGACATCCCATCAGCAGAGCATCTGTGATCTCGGCTCTCCGGAGGGAGTTCCCTGTCAGTCGGACAGGTTTATATCCCCACAGTGGAGGAACAAGTGGACTGGGCGAGAGACCTCCAGAAAGAACAGGAGGGAAGGAGAGAGAGAGAGAGAGAGGGAGGGAGTGTTTTGTCCAGCAATGATTAAGAATTTAGACCAGATGGTGTGTGTGTGTGTGTGTGTGTGTCTGTGTGTATCAGCTACAGGTTGTCCAGAACAGGTGTTACTGTGTGTGTGTGTGTGTGTGTGTGTGCGTCTGAGACAAAGGAGCGTCTGGACCAGTTCTGGTCTGTGATGTGTCCTCCAACTATGATTAAGGACTCTGGACCTTCTGAGGGGTTTTTATACAAACTACAGCGAATCCTCCAAATCCACAAGAGAAGCTGAAACACCACGAGGACCTGGACTCCGTTTGAACCACCAGACCACTGAGGCTTTAACCAGAAGCCAAGACCTGCAGTTCTTGTCCAGACCACTAGAGTCCGGCTCCAGCAGACCGGCAGACTCCCACTGACTGTAAATACAGCCAGAAACCAAATACCTGATATCAGAAGTGTTGCTCTCGTGGAAAATGTCACGGAAAGAAGTAATTATCATAATAAACCAAAGACCAAGAACAACGCTACACATTCAGGTACGCTCTACGTTGACCGTTTCAGCAGCAGCAAACAAATTAGCTTTTATTCCTCATTTGATTTTATACACTAAACCAATTAGTAAATGACCAACAACAGGAACAACACAGTGTAAATCATTAGCTCACCAACGAGCCTGTGTTTTTATCCACAGAGCCTGTTTAACTGGGCAGTAAAAGGCCTCTTTATACATTTCACCCCGTTTGGTTTTCAATCCCAGCTAATGTAGTCACGCCACCACAGTAAAAACACTGAGGCTGATAATTAAAGGACTCCATAAAAAGCCCTTCTAGTCGGACACAGAGAGGAGAGCCGCTCAGCTGTTTGGGTAACAGGTCAGCGATCGATCCACCTTAAAAACCCCGTAAACTGGTTTCATGACGACCCAAAACAAGAGCTGCTAATCCTGGTGATGGGCCGCTTGGCTAACAGCAGCACGGATAGAGCCACCTTAAAAGGCCCGTAAACTGGGACCAGAGGACAAACGGCAAATAAAACCACTAAGAACAAAGATGAAGTGCTACAGCTACTGCTAACTCTGATCCCGCTAACTCTGATCCCGCTAACTCTGATCCCGCTAACGCTGATCCCGCTAACGCTGATCCCGTTAACGCTGATCCCGCTAACTCTGATCCCGCTAACTCTGATCCCGCTAACTCTGATCCCGCTAACGCTGATCCCGCTAACGCTGATCCCATTAACTCTGATCCCGCTAACTCTGATCCCGCTAACGCCGCTAAGACGGGCGTTACTACTGCTGTAAATACTGATAACACAAGTGGAAAGACTAAAGAAGTACTGAAGCTGCTAATAAAACACTGCTGATACTGCTAAGGCCGTCTTATATTGGTGGAACCAGGAACCAGGAACCAGGAACCAGAGTCAGACTACTGCTGATGACAATACTGTAAGATTACTCTGTGAGCACACTGATGTCACTACAGCTGCTAACGCTACAATAAAACCAGCACCACAAACACTACAACTACTAATTATACTACAATACTTCTACTGTGCAATTAATATAAACTATGAAGTAACTGCTGGTTGGCTGCTGATAACAGTGGATGTGTTAGTAGTATACTAATGTTAGTTACTAATGCAGTACGACAATTATTCATAATACTGGTGCCACACCAGTCCTACAGGTTCTGCCCCCACAGTACAGGGACAGATACTCCTGTACTAATACTACTGCAGTTTTAGTAGTTTTAGTGTGTCTTTTTCCAAAGTTGTGTTCTCTTCCATGAAAGTTTCTGTAAAGTTTGAGTTTGGCTCAGATGGTTTATCTGAAGTACCATCTGGACCTCAGTGCTCTAAATGTCTGAGACTTCTAACACCTCATTTTCTGACATTAATGCCTTTGACGCTTGTAGCTCTTTAACTATTATCTTGTCTGAGCTCAGCCCAGAACCCCCCCCCCACCCACCCCCACCCCCGCTCTGCTCAGGTCCTATCTGAGAGAGGGATTGCCAGCTCAATCTTTTCCATGAAGCAAGTGGACCATAACTGGAAGAAATAGGCTGGGATCCTGTTAGGAGACGGGGGAGGGGGGCAATCAAAAGGGGGAGATGGGGTGAAAGGGGCACAAGTGACAGGTAGAAGAAGAGAGAGAGAGAGAGAGAGAGAGAGAGAGAGAGGTTTCTAAATGCAGCGTGTCTATCCGACTAACCTTCAACAGATAGACTCCTGAAGATGGAGACGGAGACAATTTGAGGGACACTTTCACAGTTGAATGTCCACACACTTGACAGTGGGGGGGGCTGGATAACGACCTCACAGCTCTTTGTCCGTCCACCTGTCTGTCTGTCAGCTAAGGTCGACCAGCAGGTCGGTCTGACTGATGCTCTAACAGCTTGGACCTTCGTCCTCTCGTCTTCCTGTCAGCTTCTCTGCGTTTCCGTCTCGATGTTAATCATTCGCAGTTTGCATCCCGTTTTCCCCCAAACTTCCTCTTTCCCTCCGTTTCTCCCTGATGTTTGTTCTCATAATCTTAATGTAAAGAAAGTCGTTTTAGATGTGGTTAAATCCGGTTCGATGGATGTGATCCACCCGACTGAGCTCTTTGAAGAGTTTGGATCTTTCTCTCGGTCCAGATGAAGGATCAAAGATAATAACAACAAAAAAAAAAAGTTCATGAAAAACGATTCCTTCAAAATTAAAGTGTACATGGTTAATTAGAGTTAACTACAGGAAGCGCTGAAGCCGCCGCGCCTCCCCAAAGTCTGACAGCCGACGGCCGAAGGCCTCGACGCAGCCGAACCGAGAGAATCTGAATCCAATTAAAAGTTGGAGGTCGAGTTGAGTTTCTCTTCCAAGACGATTTGTGAATCAAAGGCGGCTGGAGAGAAATCAAAGGCTGAGATGTGTGAAGACCTCAGGTGATCACGGTCTGTTAGAGGAGGCTGTGTGTGTCAACAACAAACACATGAAACACACCACGCCGTTTAACCTCGTGTTTTGTCTGCCGTGTTGTGCCGACACTGGAAGCTGAATTTCCCCAAGCGATTAACAAAGTTACTATCTGAAAGACACAACAAATAAAAACAACAGACACACACAGGAAACACACTAAAGACCCATCAGGCAGACAACAACACAAAAATATAGGAAACACGCAACACACACACAAGTGAAATTAGACCATGCATGCCATACAAAACACACAGACAAAGATACGATTTGATTCCTGGAAGGGAAATATTAATATGGAAAGCTCATTGGTGTCCACATACTTTTGGCCATGTTAGCTATTTATGATCTGTTTTCTGTCTCTACTTTCTTTCTTTCTTTCTTTCTATCCCCTCTTCCTCCTCCTCACACACTAATACGGACTCCTCTGCGGTTCTACTGCCTTCTATCTGCTTCTGCTCTCTCTTTAAACTGACGATCCTGTTTTTATAACAAACTTTACCTGCTGCAGATAGAAACGCAGACAGAGAAGAACAGGACGGAGTAGAACAGAACAGAGTGCAGTGGAGCTGGCAGTGGATATGGACAGGCAGTCATGTTTATTCATGCAGCGGTGAGCTGCAGACCTGCAAGGTGACTGGCTGTCACACACACACACACACACACACAGAGAGACACACAAATGTATGCAAGTGCAGGAAAAGACAAACACTCACACATCTGGCCCGTCTATCACGACGGATCAGCGACTGAGAGGAAGGTAGGTGTGTCTGTGTGTGTGTGTGTGTGCGTGTGTCTGTGTGTGTGTGTGTGCATCTGTGTGCATCTGTGTGTGTGTGTGTGTGTGTGTGTGTGTGCATCTGTGTGCATCTGTGTGTGTGTGTGCGCAACAGAGTAAACAGAGAAAGTGCTTCATTCAGTCTGACTTCTGCTGCTGCTGCGTATACAACGGCTGTTACTACTGATACTGCTGTCGCTCCACACAAACACACACACACACACACACAGACACACACATATCAACAACAAATGACTGAGGGTCAGTGTCACCTGATAAATTAATGACAGTAAATATAAAAAAAATAAAAATGAATATATGGTTTATAAATGTTTAATATTTTAAATAGTTAATTTGTCTTTTCTCTGTAACTGCTTTTACTGCTACTGTAGATACTGTCTGTCTGTGTGTGTGTGTGTGTCTGTCTGTGTGTGTGTGTGTGTGTGTGTGTGTCCGTGTGATCCTGTTAATATTTCACTCTAACCTCACAGGAATGTGTGAATGTGTGAGTTTATTAATTATGGCTGAAACGTGAAGCAAAGATGCTCATGAATAACAGGGACTGCTGCTGCCTGTCAGTCTAACTGCTGCAGCAGCAAACAGCTGGATCTCACACACACACACACACACACACACACACACACAAACACACACACACATCGTCACTGTGGTTTCATCTTTATGAAAGTTTTTGCAGCCTTTTCTTTAACTTTTGTCTGATTGTGACACCTGTTTTAAATAAACCAAATGTCAAAAAACATTAAATAAAAAATTTTTTTAAAAAACTAAATACAAATCGACACTCATACACATGAGCTGGAGCTCTCAGCTGGTTTTAATGTTCTTCAGCTGATAGAAATCAGCTGGCGGGACGACGAGATGATGGCTGTTAATTCGATATACGAATAAAGTATAAAGTAGAATGTTAAAAAATGACTAAAATATCAAAATAAAAAACCTACGACTGAAAACTAAAGATAAAGCCCCGTCACACACACTGTTACTGACAATTAACACTGCAACTATTACGATTAAAACACACACACACACACACACACACTAGACTCCTGGTTATGATTACACATAAACACAAATCTGCACAGCTTCAACCCACATGTGTGTGTGAAAACATGCAACATGCATGAACTAATGAAGGAGTGTGATCTCCGTCCTGTCAGCGCTCTGAACGCTCGGGGCCTTGAACGCTCACATTACACGGACCTGCTCAACTTAATTTGCCTTTGATGTTTTTTTGCCTTCTTCAAAAACACAGAATTACAGATTCTCTCTCTCTCTCTCTGGACAGAGTAAATGTAATTAATAAGGCGTACCTCAGAGGCGTTGGCTGAGCTCTGGCTGTAGGCCTTCGCTCTCTCTCTCTCTCTCTCTTCAGATTCAGTTTTTTTTTTCCTTCATGTTTTTAAAAATATATTTACCCTAATTGAAAATCTACCATTCCTTAACAAACAGGCTGAATTACTAAGCTGAGTTTTATCCCTCCCCTTCCTCCCCCTGACACTTGTGCACACAGCTCCTAAATGGAATGAAATAATGGCCTTGGTGCATTAGAAGTTAGTTATTTTCTTGTTAACGGTGAGTTAAAACAGGCAGCAGAGAAGTTTGGTCCTGGAGAGCGTTCGATCCAACTCCAGGGGTCAGTCTGGATTCAAATGAGTCCAGGAGCGGATTTATTATCCGCTCTGACCTGTAAACTCCTTGAAGAGGCTTAAAGGAGCTAATGTTAGCATTAGCATCGCGGCGGAGGGAAGAAACGCTTTCTATCTCAGCTCTTCTTGCATTCACGTTAGCATGCTAATGAGCTAGCTCATCCTTTTCCAATACCGAGTCACTGAAGAGACGTCACGTTTGGATATCAAAGCAACAGCAGAGTCTCAGACTGTAAGTGTTGAAGTCTATGGGAAAGTGGTGACAGCGACAGTGCTGACCGCTGGACCACCGTGATGATAAAAGACAGAGCGACAGACGCAGAGACCATCGAGTCAGATCGAACCACGTTCAATTCAATATTTATCTGAAATTCAGGTTGAACTTTTCCTCTGAGTGGATCTGATGTTGCTACAAGCAGAGCGACGAGAAGAGGAAACTCAAACGAGGCTTCGCTCCGTCTTTCATTTCAAATTATTTTTTTTTTTTTTTTTTTTGTGAGTTTGAGTCTCACAGCAGCAACAACATCAGCACCTTATCTGTAAAGCAAAGAAGAAGAACATACATTTTTAATGTGAAATCAGGTGCAGCTGATTTTTATGTGGATTCAGTTTTCTCAGAATTTAAGAGAGATTCATCAAGACAAACATTTCATTGGGAGGCTGAAACGCAGACGTCACCTCCTGCAAAAAACACAGAAATAAAACAAAACAAACAAAAAAAAAACCCCAAACACTAACTTTGTTTCACAGATGGCATCAAATCCACACCAAACCGGAGGAGCATGCAGCTACACGAGTGAAGCTGATTTCAAGATTTATTTTCCCTTCAAGCAGCAGAACAAGAATCAAAGGGAGGGAAGTAAAAGTCCTGCGAGGCTTCAGCCTGTTAGACGCCCCGCCAAAAAAAAAAACAATAAACAAAAAAACAACCAGAAACATGCAGCAAACGCCTTCCTCTCCTGTTAAAACCGTATGAAACACATCTATAGGCACCATAACGGAGCCAAACAGCAAGTTTTATTTCATGTGCACGTCTCTCTGGTGCTCCGTCTTCCTCGGGGGGGAATCTCGCCGCAGTAACAAGACCGGCTGATGCTGAGAAAGCGCCGCAGGCAACAGCAAGCAGCGGCGCAGCAGCTCAGGCAGGTGGAGACGGGGTGAAAGTCAAATCTTTTCACTGTAAACAAAACCCCGGGAATAAGGAAAAGCAAATATATGAAGGGGGGAAAAAAGAGTGCGTCTGTGTCTGTGTGTTTGCTCTGGATCTGAGCGATTGTTTGCGGGCGCCACAGGTGGGTAGCGGTCCAACGAGGTGAGGGATTTGCTGTTATGAGGACGGATAAATGAGGAGAGGAGGGAGCCGCTATCAGAGAGAGGCTGCAGTTTAGAGCTGCTCATCAAAATTCAAAAACAGAAATAAAATAAAAAGATGTTTTCAGCCGTTTTCTCCAGAGCGGTCTGGGACGGCGCCGCGCCACCAGTCGTCTCTCGAGTGCATCGAGTTAACGGCTGCTCGGAGTGACGCCGAAGAGACAAAGTCTGAGGACTGAAGCGGTGCGCGCTGACAGGCTGCTTCGCGAGAGGCCAAACGATGAGTTCAAACCTTCATCTGGATGAATGCGAATCTCCAGTGGCGACGAGAAACCGCCAGACAGAAGGCGGTGTCAGTCAAGAGCCGCCGCCGGATGGGGCGAGAAGGCGACAGACTCGCTTTGCATCACTTCCACAGACGCTAAGAGCCGCGACAGAACTTTTGGTGTTTTGTTGTCGACGCCTCCCCGACGGAAACTTCCTCCCTCCTGCCTGAGCGTCTGAATAAAACCGAGATAGTAAACTAATAGTATCCCATAATGCATCAGGAAATATAGTTCAACCACAGACTGTACATGAATCTATTCTTTCTGCTCCATTGATGGTTATAATTCTATTTTTGTAAGTTCTCAGAAACAATCAGACTTTTTTTTTTTTACATCTCAGGTTTAATTTAAGTTTATTGTATTTAGTAAAAACTCATTTAGTCGTAACTTCGTCGTCTTTACAGCTCTGGTAACGTAATAATTTTCCATCGTACGATGCTGCGTGGCGACCGCGGAGCAGCCCGTTCTGAGCTGGTGATGTCACGGCGGCTACCGTCTGTGGAACAAACCGAACCTTCCTCCTAAGAACTACGCAGAAACACACCCAGAGAAAAAACACGTCGACGGGAAACATTTCATATTTGACCAAAAAGAAAGTTTCTGACAACACATGAAGAACAGTCTCCGGTCTCTTTGTACAAGTTTTGTGGAGGTAGAGCCGGACCGGCCCGGATTCAGTTCCTGATTGCTGAACATCCTCCGGTTTGATTCCTCGGAGATAAACAAGGTTTCAGGTGATATTAGGTGGAACTCATCCAGCTGATTCCGTTCAAACAAACCTCATCAAACATTCTGACCGCTGATTTCAGTTGCAATCAGACAGATGGGGCTTCAGATCAATGCTCCTGGACAACATCTCCTACAAACATCACATGAAGACTTCAAAAGCTCTGTGCTACACACACACACACACACACACACAGCGTCTCTGTCCAAATCTATACAATTCATTATTAACATGTTTCCTGCCAGACAAAGACACAGGTGGACGATAAAATATAGAAAAATAAAAGACAAAATAAGAGAAAAGGGTTAAATTATTGAATTCCAGGAGTTCATCTTCAGAATAAAGAGAGAGACAACGAGTGACATCAAAGAGAGAAAGTCGAACAAAGTCAACGACACACCAGAGTCGACTCAGGCGACATGGGAGAGGGAAAACACACACAAACACACACACCAGAGCTCATCACAACACTCAGCGAGAGAGAGCAGGTGAAGGTGAAGAGGAGAATGAGATGGAGGAAAGAAAATATGGAAGGAAAGGAGGAAGGAAACGAGCGAGAACAAGGGGGAGAGGGAGGAAGAGAAACCAGGAGAGGGAAGGAGAGAAGGCAGAACATGAAGGGGTGGAGGAGAGAAGGAGAGAAGGAGAAGAGGGGAGGAAGCTGAGGAGGATTTATGATGACAGTCCTGAACACACCTGCTACACCTCTGATCATCCCTCCATCCACCGCCGTCGCCGCCATAAATTCAGAGACATGTTTACATGTTTTCATCGTTCAACATCCGCCGCTCCTGAATGAACCAGAGAAGAGCCGGCAGGATCAGGTTTGTTCAGTTTAGATTAGTCTCTGGTTAGGTTAATTCAGGTTTGGAGTTTAAAGTCAACATTTCTTCTGTTCAGCTTATGTGAGGTTTAAGTCAGGTTTAGTATAAACTGACTTTCCCTCCAGCTCATAATTCCTGCACTTGCCGTCCGACAGTAAACGCGTTATCTCAGTCGTTTGTCTCGAGGACGTCCTCGTCCTGTCGGTCGGACACCAAACCATCAAACAGGAAACAGGAAATGAGCGTCTGTTCCTGTCTGATGTCAGACTTCTCTCTCAGTTTTCCTATTTCTCTGTTGTCTCTCACCAAACATTTACTCTCCACCTGAAGTTCCACCTGAATAACAGCAGCTCCGTGTGTGTGTCAGTGTGCGAGCATGTGTGTTGGTGTGTGTCAGCGTGTGTGTTTGAATGCAGGAAAGTGAACAGGGCTGCAGTCGGCAGGCTCTCCCCGGTACATCTGTCTCTTCTGGTTTACAACCATTCTGCTTACACACAATCACACAGTATAAATACAAAGACACACACACACACACACACACACACACTCACAGGGAGAGATGTGCATGTAAATACACATTTCAGCAGTGACATACAGACAATTAATTAAACGAAACACACACATACCGTAGTAAAAACCAGAGGATGCCTGTAAATGTGCACACAGACGCACACAGACACACACAGCGCTGTAAGCAGAGCGGACAGGTGGAGTGTATATCAGGGGCCTCTGTGGCCCCTCAGCTCCTCAACCATTTATCTCAATTTCACCTCAACATTAGAAACAACGCCAGGCCGAAGTGAGAGAGACACATATTGACGCGCACACCAAAGGCCTGGACGCACACATCCTGACGACACGGATCTAACACACACACACACACACACACACACACAGACAAAAGCACAGTTCTCTGCTGGCTTCTGATTGGCTGACAGCTGTGTGTTAAAACTGGTCCACAGTTTGACTTTGCCTCTAAATTAATGCCAGGTAACCATAGCAACGGCGAAGATGTGAAAGTGCCCATGGAGTTGAACACAACAAACACAACAACAACACAACAATATATATATATATATATATATAAAATCAAACTCATCAGTTAATTTTAACTTTCAGGCTTAAAAATATATATATATATATCTATCTTTTTATTATTTACTCACGTGTCAAGGAAACAAAATCAAAGTCTGTTTATAAAAAAGGTTGTGATGTGAATGTGTGTGTTTGTGTGTCTGTGTGTTATGTACAGACCGACACGGTGTTAAACCCTTCATATAATGAGCTATTAACTGCCGTCTCCTTTCAGCTCTCAGCCTGACACCGACACAAATCCCCCTTTTATAATCCACCACACACACACACACACACACAGACACACACACCAAGCCTCACTTCACTTCCTGGTGTCAAATCTCTTCTCTGTGTTCGCTGACAAAGACCTCTGAGGGGGGAGGCGGGGAGGTGGGGGGTGATGGATTGAAGAGGAATGATACAACCTGGTAGCAGCGATTTACAAAAGCTGCAATCCGGACTGTAATATGTGTAGTACACACACACGCACACACACACACACACACACACACACACACACACTGTGAGCTCACAGGAAAGTAGAAGGAATATTTTCACACAGTCAAACACTGACAATCCTTTGTTTTAATCGCACTAACACACAAACTGTCCACACTCTGAACTGACACAGGCTTCTACATGTAACAGGTGTACACCAGTAACACAACACGACCTACAAAACGCATTTAAAAAGATTAAATCCAAATCTTTTCTAAATTTCACTTTGTGTATCTTCTCTACATTTACACAACTGTCCCAGCTGTGACAGTCTGTGATGAAGACAACGTCAGCAGCTTAAACACTTCAGTCGTCCTGAGTCCTCTTTTGCCGCTGCGTTCGATTCCTCGGTCTTTGATGGACCCTTTAACTGTCGTAGATGGACACACAAAACAACAAACAAACTCCTGACTAACACACTATGAGTCAACGTTACGGCAGATACTGTCAGTTTGGTCTACACTGAAAAACATCTGCTTCTGAAAGATGACTCCTTAAAACTCTGTTGTATTAAAACTACAGATTAAAGTGATCGATTTCAGGTCTCGGTATAAACACAGCTGAACCAGATGTGTAGTTTGATGACAGCTGACGGAGCTGTTAACTCCAAACTTTGCTGAAGGGTCTGCGGTTGTGTTGATATTTTTATTTCGTACTTTTGAAATTATTTATTTTGACTCAACGCCTGAAAGAGTTTGGTTTACAGCTGCTCGATGTGTAAAGTGCTTCATGATTTGGTGCGATATAAATACATTTGATTTCATGATAGTTGGCTATTAAGCTAAACTAAGCTAAGCTAAGATAAAATAAGCTAAGCTAGGTTAATACAACTGAAAAAACTTCTCTGGTTGAAGCAATTTAGCAACAACCACCAACTCACACCGCTCTTATCCAACAAAAAGACACACACACACACACTACTGGTGCTACGTCTACTTCTACTACGACTACAGCGCACACAGACGTTACCATGGTGAGGAGGTGTGCTGCTGGCCGACCAGGTGAAGGGTCTTGGGCCGGGCGGCGGAGCAGCTGCCTGCATTAGCCGGCCGCTCCCAGTAGGGGTCACTGTGAAACACACAAAAAAAAAAAGACGTGAAAAGGTTCTTTATCGACAACGAGCATGAGAAGAAGAGGAAGAAGAAACGTAGGCAGGAGGAAAAAAGATGAGTGAGATGAGAAAACCAGGAGGAGTTATAAACAGCAAAATACAAAGGTCATGAGCGATGCAGCCATTTAAAGAGCAGAAAATTCAACATTGCAAAAGATATTTAGATCGGCAGGAAGTCAGAGGAGAGTCTGACTTCAGCCTCATGTGGAAAAACCAAACAGTTGGGCATTTCTAACCAAAAGAAAAGAGTGGACCTTAATAAGTCTGATTCACTTCAACAGGCAACAATTAAAACAAAACGCGGTCGCCCCCCCAGGAACAAACATGGACCCCCACACCATGTGGGCTTCCTCAGCACGCACACAAAATAAAATTTTCTTTATTATATCAGTTTGGTTGTTAAAAATACACCGAAATGGTTTGTCCTTCTTGAGAAGACAAATGTGTCTCAAATAAAAGTCTGTAAAAAGTATTAAAGTGGGACCTTTAACTCAATGTTCATCAAATATTCATCAAAAAAAAAAAAAAAAAAAAAGGAACAAAGGTTGACTTTTCAGGCAAAAACTGGAGAAATTAAAATCTTAAAAAGCCTTAATACTTATTAAGGGGGAACCTGCGTGTGAAGGGTTAAACCAGGCTGAGCCCTCACTCCACTCAGATCTCCGCTTTTCAAACGACATTAAAGTCAAGGACTTCTCATTCAAAGAGACGGAATACTTTCATTTCTGTCGCCCTTGTCCACGAATAAAAGTCTGATCATCGTTATTCTCAAAGAAAACCTGGTTTGAAACAGCTCCTGCCTCTGGAAACATTTACTAGAATAAATAAAACTTCCAGTTAGGTGGTGTTTTGTTTTTGTTTGGGTTTTTTTGTTTTTTTTTTGAAAAGCTAAACGCTGCTGACCGGGACTCGACAGGCAGCCGAAGCGACACAGAGTCAAATACGAAATACAAAGCAGCCCCAAAGTGACTGTCTATGCAGCAGTGAATTATTTGAATTTTACACACCCACCAAAGACAGGCTGTCAAAACCCATGCCGAAATGGATTTTTCATACGAAGAGGGGGAGCGAGGGAGAGCCGGGAAGAATGAAAGAGGGAAGAAAAATAAAAAACCGGCGGTGGAAAGAGGGCGAGACACACCGGGAGAGACAGGGAGGGGGGGAGAGAGAGCGTGGGGGAGGCAGTGGAGCGATGCTGGCTTGCAGGAGAACATTAGCTGCAATGTGTAGCGCGCCATAAAACCACTGACATTGTCGGTCTTGCTTTGTGGACGAGTATTATTGTAAAACACAGTTTTCTGAGGCGAGCCGCCTGCTATTGTTCTTGTCAGAGGGTGAAGCGAGGGCACCGCCGGCATAACTTATTTCAGGTTTTAAAGCCGCGGCAGAAGGCAGAGAGTTGGTTTTCAAATTAAACCGGCGAGATGTAAGTCCGAGAGATTGTATTACTTTTAGATTTGATCTCTTGATGCATGACTAGGAAATATATCGCTGCTGCTGCTGCTGCTGTCGAGGAGGAGGGAGGTTAAAAAAAAATAAAATTACACAATAAAAGATAAAGAGAGCGCAACCATCTGAGGAAGAAGAAGAGCAGGTTTGTTGTCTCACTCCGGTTGGCGCCGACTTCACTGATTCCACAACGATGCTTAAACCGACGGCTTCAACTTCAAGAGAACAGAAACAAGTCGATTATCACGTTTGAAGCCTCAACCTGTCTGTCTGTTCTTAAACCAGATTTGGAGGAGGAGGTGGATCTGACCTGCTCTGTACTCTGTTCTAATTGGGTGATACAGTCTGTCAATCCCTACGGTAGCACCGCCCCCTAACCCCTCCCCTCCTTCCTGCTCTGTTTCCCTCTAAATGGAGCATCAATTAAAAAATGAACATCATGTTGTGTTGAAGACTGTAAATTAGAGACTGAAACTATAAACTCATCAGGAAAACGTTTACTGAGGAGGAGGAGGGACATTTTCCCATAGACTTCAATATAAGAGAGGAGGAGGGACATTCTCCCATAGACTTCAATATAAAGGAGGAGGGACATTTTCCCATAGACTTCAATATAAGAGAGGAGGAGGGACATTTTCCCATAGACTTCAATATAAGAGAGGAGGAGGGACATTTTCCCATAGACTTCAATATAAGAGAGGAGGAGGAGGGACATTTTCCCATAGACTTCAATATAAGGGAGGAGGAGGGACATTTTCCCATAGACTTCAATATAAGAGAGGAGGAGGAGGAGGGACATTTTCCCATAGACTTCAATATAAGGGAAGAGGAGGGACATTTTCCCATAGACTTCAATATAAGGGAAGAGGAGGGACATTTTCCCATAGACTTCAATGTAAAGGAGGAAGGACATTTTCCCATAGACTTCAATATAAAAGAGGAGGAGGAGGGACATTTTCCCATAGACTTCAATATAAAGGAGGAGGGACATTCTCCCATAGACTTCAATATAAAAGAGGAGGGACATTCTCCCATAGACTTCAATATAAAAGAGGAGGAGGAGGGACATTTTCCCATAGACTTCAATATAAAAGAGGAGGAGGCACATTTTCCAATAGACTTCAACACACCCTGATTTCTGGTGACACACAGAAAAAGCTGGTCCTCCAGTTTAGGTACAAATAAACAGCAAACGAACTGATTTTTTTTTTTTTTTTTTTTTTTATGATTCAAACTTTTAATGACATCATGAACTTTATGACATCATCACACACTCACAGCTGCCTCCGCCTCCTCCTCTTAAAGGAACAGAAGTGAACCAATCACATCGCCTCTTTCTTCCTCCCCATATTTCATTTCCTCTTCCTGCCGTTCCTTCCTCAAACTCCTCCTCCATCCTTCATCTTTCCTCCCCTCCGCCCTCCTCCGTCTTTATCCGTCCTCACCTTCCTCCCTTCCCTCACACATCCATAAATCACTCCCTCTCATCCTCCCTTCTACCTTTCCTTCCTCGTTCCATCTCTCCTTCTCCTCCTTTCTCCCGTCTTTCACCATCTCCTCCCTCCATCCACCTCTTTCTCTCTCTATCGTTAAATCATCCTTTCTCCCTCTCTTCTTAATTTTCCCTCCTTCACTCCAATCTCTCTCTCTCCTCCTTTCCTCCACCCTTAAATCTCCCCCTTTTTCCCTCCATCCTCTCCCCCTCTCTTCTTCATGAGTCTATCCATTAGTTCCAGATTGATGCCTTCAGGTGTCATTGTGGAAAGTGGACGAATGACTACACTGCATCAAACGCACACACGCAGAAAATCAACTAGACACACTTTAAGACTGTAGGGTCACACTGACAATGCAGCTACACAAACACAGACACACACACTTGCATAATCGCTCATGCACACAAACAGAAATTCAATAACCTGAGAATAAACAGTCGCTGGCTCACACACACACCGACACAAACAAACACACACACAAAGACAGACTCATGGGTAAATGCACACTGAGATGCACATAAGCAAGTAAACAAACACACATACACACAAGTAAGAAACGCACACTCCATCAGGCCAAAATGGCAGTGGTGGGAGGCAGCACAATGGGTATTGCCGAGCGCCGACAGAGCTAAATTGCAGACAGCGAAGGGGAGATCTGGGCCATTTTTCAAGGCCGACTATATATTACAAATTGGCTACCAGGGCATTGTCTGAGAGTACACACACACACACACACACACACACACACAGTTGTGTGCTCACACACACACGCACAAAGTGAAAAACTAATCCTGGCTTGTCCTATTGTAGCCCACAGAGCCGCAGAAATCTGCCCTTTTCCCTCTTTTTCGACAATTTCCCCGGAATAAACCATGTGATTGAAAATGTGTCCGTTTAGCAGGCGGCACCACAACACACACACACACACACACACACACACAGACACACACACAAAAAAGAAATACACTGGCTCCTGTTCCCATGTTTATTCGCTATAACCCCGGTTTGTTGTGGGAACGTTACCACACTTCCAGGGCAGGGTCAAATATATACACACACAATACACACGGGCACGCACGCACACACACACACACACACACACTTTGTCCCTAGCTGGCCAGATGTTTTGGTCCAGGTTTAGCTGGTCGGTCTTGCTCCAGTGCAGCAGTAAAGCCAGGCGAGGTTTTAACTACATTGACCACAACAGTGTTTAAAGTATGTGTGTGTGTGTGTGTGTGTGTGTGTGTGTGTTTGTGTGTTTGAAGTGTGTGTCTTTCCTCCATCTTTGTCAGGACTGATCTGAGCTTCAGGTTGTGAGGATGAGGACGAAAACCTCCAAGCTCAGCATGCTGGGAGGTTTTGAAAGGTTTTGGAAAATAATGCCACTTCTACAGCGTGGGAAAATCAAGTGATTTGGAAATGTGAGGAGGATTTTGAAATATTGCATTTTAAAAAAAGAAAGTCAAGACGAACAGGGCCAATGAGACATTCAGGGGATTTTTAACATTTAACATTTTAAAAAGACATTTTTTAATGATGAAAGATGTGAAACTGACCTTTTTCAAAGGGAAGGACATTTCTGTAAAACCTGATAGGTGTTAAAAGTCTTCACACTCAAACAGGACTGAGGGGGGAGATACACACACACTCCATTCACCATCTGAACACACAGCTCCGTTTGCATCGTAACACACAAACACACTATCACAACCCAAACTAACCAGACTATCACGTGTGACCTGATCAGCTGATCATCACAATCGACCAACAACAGCGTTAACAACCTACATTTAACACACAACTGGCTCCGCTATTCATCACTGTGTGACAGGAAACAGCAGCGACCTGCGCCCTGATAAACTAATCAATATTATTTAAACTGAACGTTTTCAGCCAATAATGTTCATTAAATCACAGCCAATCATAAAAACATCATATAAATATTTCAGCTCTATTTTTAATGGTCTGGATGAAACAAACTGTTGATCCACGATAAGATTCTGTTCTATTGTCGGGAAGAATGAGCAGAACTCCTGATCAGATAAAGATAGAAACTTCAGATCAGCTCTAGAACAACACAAACACATGAGAGGAACTTTTCTTTGGTCATTCTGCTTCAGGAAATGAAGGAAACATTCAGTGTGTGTTTAGTTAGAGAACAGAGTCTGAACTGATCAGACAGAATCAGATGAGTCTGAAGATGAGGAGACTTTTTAAAAATGAAAAAACAGAAACAGAAAAGCCTTAAAGTGGCTCTAAAAGGGTCGATCACGTCGGTCAGTTGATTCATGAAGACGTTCTGAGGTCAAATCTGTCCTTTTTCCTCCAACTCAGTAATGTCGGATGATATTTCAGCACGTGATTGAACAACATAGATCTGCTCACGCTCCTTTTCTAAAGTTTATTCCTCCTGAACCTCCAGCCCCCCCCCCCCCCCAACCCCCCGACCCCCTTTTCTCAAGTTAATCATCAGCACGAGGTGGGAAAAGAGATGTGTCTCAGTTTAGTTTGCACGCATTATCAGCAAATAACAAGAATAAATCCAGTGCGAGCAACACTTGCACCGCAGAGTGGTGCATGTGGGGGTAATGGATTCTGTCATTTGAAATGGATGAAGTTCCATTAGAGAGCAGGCGGCACAGTCGCGGCGCTAAGTGTGATGACGGGCGACGCTTCAGCATCTCTCTTTTTGTTTTAAGGACGACGCGGCCGGGGGGGCTTTGACCCGAGTCCTCCACCGCAATTCACATCTCAACAGGACGCTTTATGTTTTTTTCCTTCTTCTTACAGCCTCGCAGACTAAAGGACGGAGCAGGAAAATAATCTCTGCCCTCATTAGATCTGAATCAACAGGACGAGAGTGAGGCGGCCGAGAAATGAGTCAAATCAGGGGACAAAGGAAGGAGGAGGGACACCAGGTCCCTCTCTCATTTTCACTTTCCCAACCTCTTCTCCAGCCCTCGCTGCCGCTCTGCCTTCGAGTAAATAACGTCCGCAGGGGGTGACACACACAGACACACAGACACACACACACACACAGAGATGACATGTTTATTAATCACCTCTTTAGTCAAACCACCGGCCCTGATTTACTGCTGATTTCTTTGCTGTCGGCTTTGGAGGACAGCTGCCTGACATTTACAGGTACAACCACTCTACAGTATACAATCTACACACACACACACACACACACACACACACGTACACATGCAAACATAAAAGCTCAAGCTCAGGTGGCTCTGCACATGTACAAATTATGCACACACACTCAAGTGCAATAAATCTGTGCATGAAAGCATGAAGAAACAGAAACACACAAACACACACACACTCTCCATCACACACACACACACACGGACGCACACACGCACACACACACACACAGACACACACACAGGTTCTGTTTTCTCTATCAATTTGTGACACTCCTCTTTTTTTCTCCGGTCTCATAAAAACACCTCAACACCTGCAGGAGCTTTAGCATTTCACCCTCTACCCATAATCCTTTGCTCAAAAACTTAACCTCACACGCTGATCATAAGACAGCTGTTGCCATGGCAGCATTGACTAAAATCAACCCACCTGCATAGACTCGATAGACTTAATGTGATGTCATGATGACGTCGACATTAAAATAAAATTAAAAAAAAAAAAAGACTAGAGCTGCAGGGCTGTCTGCAGCAAAAGCTGCAGTGCATGATGGGAAACACTCGTCCGTTTCTGATTTTGGACTCCAGAGTCCAGCTGGTTCACAGGCAGACAGAACAAATGTCCCCTGAACACCTCACACACTGACCATGATACACAGTATCTCACTGTTAAATGTAGAATGTACTGATGATCCCTGAACGCCTCACCTGCAGGCCATCAGCAGACGCTAGCTACAGCACTGATCTGAGGGCGCCGCAGTGAGGGGGCGGGGCCTCAATGGGAGGTTTAATGGGCTTTATAATATGAGCAAATGTGAGGGGCCATCAGGGGCCCGGTGGGTCTCAACCATCAGTCAAGTCCATTTTTATTTTTGTAGCACCAAAACAGAAATGATCTGAAGACACTTCCTGAACGGAGCAGGTCTGGACCTTTTCAAAATAAAACAGGGCAGGAAAAACTTCGAGGAACATCTTCCTTTAAGAGGTAGAATCCAGATCCGGTCCAACTCTCAGCCGGATTGACGCCATTCCCTCATTTCCTGTTTGATGAAAAAGTGTAAAATGCAAAATAAAAAAAAACAAAGCTTAGTAGATATGTTCCCGCCTCCCCCACGCTTGTGAGGCAAGGGGGCGGAGTTATTGGGGTGACACGTCTCCTGGCCTACACTTGAACCCGGTTCACGGGGCGTTTGGACCCGGAGCTGGACCACAGTACGTTTGATTTCTCTGAAAAACAGACAGGAAATGTCTTTTTAGATGCAACAAAAGGAGTCCGATTTAGCAGGAGAATGCGAACAAGCAGAACGAGCCGTCAGCGCCAGGCACAGGCTCCTCGCCAGCCTCCATGTTGAATCGGGTTAAAACTGTGACATCAGCAAAGATATCTGGACTTTTCTTCTCGCCATCCTCCTTTTATATCTGAAGAATTAGAGAGGTGGCGGGGGGAGGGAGGGGGGGCGGGGGTCCGGGAAGGTAGCCCTGTGTTTGAACTGCTCACGGTGCGTTTGATGTTCAAGGCTTCTCACCACGGCACTCAAACAGCCCTGTGAGTGGGCATGTCACTGGCAAGATATGAGAAATCAAGCGCTCCTCATGTCTGGGCAAAAGGTTATTCTGACATTCAGAGGAGGAGGAGACAAGGAAAGGAGGCGAGGAGAGGACAGGTGGTCGTCCGTTAAAGCAACATGAAGAGAAAACTGAAGACGTGTTTGTTTTTCGTTTGAGACGGCTTGACTCACTGACACTGAAGAAGAGTCAACGTTTTTAGGTGAACGTGTTTCAGCGTCACATGATCCAGGGTCATCACTGATTATGTCATTTCCTGTCCATCGAAACAAGGGCGGGAATACGAGAGACAGAAGAAGAAGACAGGAAGAGACGCAGGAGGCCGAAGAAAACAACAGAATCTCTATTTTCTCTCTGCATCTCACCTCCACATCCCAGCAGGACAGCGTAAAGAGAGAGTGTGTGTGTGTGTGTGTGTGACACACACTGTTTCCAGAAAGTTTCAGCAGTCACTGGAAGGTAAGACAGGATCTCACACACACACACACACACACACACACAAACGCTGCAGATACACTAACAGACTGCTGTTTGCCGTCTGTCAGAGGACGAGCTGAAACGTGACGGGCCCAATAATCAATAAATAATCAATGCAGTCTGATTATTGACTGACCGACCCTCCGGCTGCCTCGACATACAGATCAATCCGCCACTAAAAATAGTCCCCAGTTCCAACTGTTTCCTGTTTCCAGTTTGATTGAAAGAAGTCAGTCAGTTTTGAATGTTTGAAGAGAGAGAGAGTAAAGAAGGTTTCAGCTGTGTGTGTCGGATCCAGTAAATCCAGCAGTCAGACATAGATCACAGCACTCTCTACCTCGATCTACCACTCTCTCTCTTTTCTCTCTCGGGGATCCAAATCTCTCTCTCTCTCTCTTTCTCTCACTTTCATTGTATAGCTCGGTCGCCCGTTCTCTTTCCCTCTCAGCTCCAAATATCTCTCTCTCTCTCTTTCTGTCACACATCAATGTTCACACAGATCCTCTGGCAACTCACAATACACTCCCTCTCACACACACAGTTACAAACACAGAATTACACACACCCACTCACAACTACTCATCCACATGGACACACACTTTCTCTCCAACACAACACACACACACACACTCGGTCGTTGACTGACAGGCCTGGCTTCATGCGGCTCTTTGACATTCACAGAGCGTCAGTATGAAAACACAGAGGATGAGAGGCTTCAGCTGGAGAATAGGGCTGCTTTAACACCACACACACACACATACGGACCTCCACAGTTTATATTTGCATTTCTGCAGCCGCTCATTGACGGCGTTACTTTACATTTGAAGAGACTCGTCGTCACGTTGCGGCGTCTTGCAGCCGACGAGCTGGAGTCATTAGAGGGAGAGCAGAGTTGTTGTGTTTACAGATGAGTCACATACGAAAGAGCAGAAGGTGGAAAACCAACTCCGGGTCTAAAGGAGAAACGTGTCGGGGTAAATCAAAGAGGCCTTTTCTTCCTGACAGTAAACAACGGAATAAAGGAACTCGGAGACGACCATCACTCCGCTGTGATCACGTCATCTGATTCAAGACGTTGGAGGGAATTTGTGAATTTAACAAATGTGACGAGAAAATCAGGCAAATGTAGTTTTATGTGATCTCAATGTAACCTTTCTTCTGTTATTATGCATAATTTAAGACAGCCTCTCTCACTGTTATTAAAACTAAAACAACAGTCACTGATATAGAGTGCTAGCCTTTGAGTTTACAGTCAAAACACAGAAATCTACGTGTAAAAAAAATTTTAGATTTTGAACTTTTTTTTTTTTTAAATCAAGGAGGAGAAGGGGCATTTTCCCATAGATTTCAATACAAACTAACTTTTTTTGACTAGTGGATTCGCCTGCTTATGGTCATTTGATAGAATGAAGGTTTAAGGCCTTCCAGATCAGAATCCAGGTCCTGTTCCAGTCCGGACTGAGGAAGAACAGGATCAGATCTTTACATCAGATGACGGCGGTCCACCAGGAAACCGGGACCGTTCTGGATCAGCTGGATCCCGTCTCTGCAGCAGGTCGCTGACCTTTTTTAGATGACGGCCACATGAATTAACCACGGCCCGTCAGTTAAATATCAGACCTGCCTGCTCAGTTTGTATTCAGCAGTCCTGCGTGGCGTCGGTTTAAGTCGAGCTCCCGCGGCGAGCGGCTGCAGCTTCTCTAACCTTGCTAAGAGTCCATTTAAATACACTAAAGGGACGTCTGGATGATAAAATCATTTGGCTTAATGTGAAACCACCCAGTTCAGTGCTGCTTGTTTAAAACGACGCTGATAAAGAAGGACAGATTTGTCTTTCTCCTCTCCGTCCGTCTCTGTTCATATCAGAGTTAATATAGTTATAGTGTTTAAAATGATGGATAGAGAGACGCTCCTTGTTAATAATTCACCGAGCCGTCGCCTCTGGTCACTGTACCCTTTACATCTCAGCCAATCAGAGGCCTTTACCCCAAGCTCTGATCGGAGGAAAGGTGGGGAAAGGCGCCGCCCGCTATGCAAAGTAGATATTTTTCCATCTTTAGCTGAACTTTTTTCCTCCATCCTTCTGTGAGTGAACGTTGAGGTGATCGTTGATAAAAAAGACATTCAGATTTTTATAAGTTTTCCTGGCTTGCCATCTTTAGTTTTTCTCTTCCTCCGCCTCTCTCTCTCTCTCTCTCTCTCTCTCTCTCTCTCTCTCTCTCTCTCCGTCTCCTGATCCTTCAGAGTCAAGGAGAAGTGAAAAACAATCATCTCCATCCAGACGCCTACTTGTTGAAAAGGGAATAAAGCTTGGAATGAAGTATCGGGGGCAAACATCGAGGAAGCCGACATCTGAGTGCAGGATTGAAGTCCCAGTTGAAGGGCAAAACTAAAACATGGTTAAAAGACACAAAAGAAGTCATAGAGCGAGCTATTTTGGGAAGTCGGGGAGGGAGCGGGGAGAGGGGGGTGACTTTCCTTTGTCGAGCAGTTTTTAAAACAGAGATTTTTGGAGGGATAAAGACGTTTCAGAGGAACAAAAATCCACAGAGACGTGGAGGCAGATGGAGACGCACTTTGTTTCCATCAGGCTAAACTGTCGCAACCACTGATTCATGAATCCCTGAAGCAATCCGGCAAACGTAAGAGTGCGACTACACACAGATATTTCAACTTTTAGCTGTTTTTTTTTTTTTTTTACTTGAACCAGAATCACCAAACAGTCAAGTCTTCACCTTCCCTCCCCTCAAATTACTTTGACCTTCATTGTCAACATTTCATCATTTGGCCCTCCAGGTTCTACCCAGTCACACAAATATAAGTGTAACTGTCTTTGGACCGTCCTCTGTCGGGTCATGATTCAGTCCATTAGCCTCCAGAGTCCGTCTGGGGATGTTTGACTCACACTAAAGAAGAATTCTGAGCCCGCTTTTCAACAAAGCTTCGTGTTTAGGAATTAACTCTTTCCCAAATCCTGAATGAACCTGGAGATCTGGTTCTCTGAGCTACACCACAGACATTCATGGTTCCCAGAGGATGGATCCCTCCGACCCAACTTTCAGGATGACCTTGGCTGACACTGAGCGCCGTGATGTCACAGAGCTGGAACAGTAAAAATCAGGACTGTCTCTAAACCTGGATCTGGACTCTGGGTCTGTGAGGTGAAGCCGTAAACCTTCATTCTATATGCTGACCATCAGGGGGCGACACCACTGGTGTTAAAGCAGTCAGACTGGATTGAAGTCTATGGGAAAATGCCCCTCCTTCTCCTTTATATTGAAGTCTATGGGAAAATGTCCCTCCTCCTCCCTTATATTGAAGTCTATGGGAAAATGTCCCCCCTCCTCCTCAGTAAACGTTTTCCTGATGAGTTTATGGTCTCAGTCTCTAGTTTACAGTCTTAAATACAACAGAAGTCAAACACTGCAGATGTTATCGGACATTTTAAGCCCCAAAGAAGCTACATTAAAACCTCTTTAGCTAATTAATATGATTAAAGAGAAAATAATAATTAAACAGATGTACAATAGTTTTTAATTAAACACGGCTGGTCCATTAAGAGATAATAAGGTAGCTGCTTTGGCCAGTTGACTGCAGGCAGTTTACCGGGTCACACTGTGACGGAGCAGCTGAGATAACATCAGATACACAACAAGCAAAGACACAGGAAGAGGAGAGACGCAGCAAAAGAAAAATAATTCAACACAAATCAGTTCAACCCTCGTACAGGTACAAATTGTGTGTGTGTGTGTGTGTGTGTGTGTGTGTTGGGGGGGACTGGAGTGCGTTTTCATTTTGTGTTGATGTATATCTGTGTATTTAGCAGTGTGTGCGTCTCAGAGACACGGAGGCAGAGTGCCCTGAGTCTCCATTACAAGGACAATATTTCCTGTCATATCGGATTTGCGGCGTGGAGAGGAGGAGGAGGAGGAGGAGGAGGAGGAGGAGGGTGCACTGACGCAGAGAAGAATTTCAAATGGAAATAAAGCAGGACACTTTAATCAAGCTTCAAATGTGCTGCTTAAATTCCTACGAGTTTTTAAAAATGGTCAGATTCGTGTATTTACACTCCTGTATCATTAAAACTGAGCCTCCAAGTACAGGAAGTGAAACAGAAAACAAACAAACTAAAACTATGAAGTAAATATTTTGTTGATTAATCATTTGGTTTCTACCGTTCTTCATTTTCCAGACACTCTTGCAGGTACCTTAAGTAAAAATCTATCCATCAGTTACCTATCTGTCTGTACCTCCTCGTTCTGAGGGGGGCGGAGCCTGTAGGGTCAGGTCAAAGGTCGTGATTTATCCGGGTTTAAGCTCAGAAATGTAAATAATTATTGTCAAGTCTTACAGAGGAGGGAAAAAAAAAACAATAAACAAAAGGTTCATACACTCGAATTTGAGCTTCACAAATGAGCTCAAGGAGGCGTCAGCATTGTAATTAGTGTGTGTGCGTGCGTGTGTGTGTGTCTGTGTGTATATGTGCGAAAGAAAAGTGTGTGTGGTGTTTCTGGCCAATCACAGTCTAATGCCTGGCAAAAGGAGAAAGAGAGACTGTCATGGATCAGAGCCAAGACACTTCTCAGCAATTAGACAGCCACAATACACACACACATACACATGGTGTATAATGTACACACACACACACACACACACACACACAGACACAGACACACACACACACACACACACACACAAGGCCAACATGTCTGTAGGACTTCTCTTCTCCATAGATTATGCATGTATTTATGCATGGCTGGATTTATGCATGTCAGTCGAATCTGTGTGTGTGTGTGTGTGTGTGCATGCTCATGGTTTGTGTACTCTTGGCTGGACCGTTATCTGATCCACAAATCAACTTCCCTTCAACAGGAATCATCCCGATCCAAGAGTAGAGAGTGAGAGAGAGTGTGTGGTGTGTGTGTGTATGTGTGTGTATGTGTGTCTGTGTGTGGTGTGTGGTGTGTGGTGTGTGTGTGTGTATGTGTGTCTGTGTGTTTGGTGTGTAAACAATGTAAATTCTGTTGGATGTTGAACAAATTGTGATTTTAAAACCGTCAAAGGCGAAGAGCAAATGAAAAAAGGTTGGGTCGTTTTCCTTTCCTTTCCTCGTCTCCTCTCGCCTACTCTTCCTCTGTCCTTTTATCCTCCCTACTTGTTCCCTCCTCACTTTTTACTCTCTCCCTCACATTTCCCTCTCCTTCCCTCGTTCCTCTCTATTGTTGCCTCCTTGTTTATCCCTTGTTATTCCTTCTTTTCATTTCCTCCTACTTCTCCTCTCTTTCCTCCTCTCCTCTAATCATCATCTCTCACCTCCTCTCGTCCTTTCACTTCCATGGTAACGGACAGTCAATGAAAAAGGCATTCAGTAACCACGGAAACTTAACACAATCTGTGTGTGTGTGTGTGTGTGTGTGTGTGTGTGTGTTCGGTCTCCATGGGTAATGTGAATGGCTGGCAAGAGACAGAGCAGCAGCTAATGGACACCATGAATGAAAGAAAGAGAGAGAGAGACACTTCCTCCCTCTCTGAAGATACAGCCCAGACCACATAAAACTTATATAACGTTTCTTATTCTGCTGGATTTTACTGTTTCCAGCAGAGAAAATGAAACCGAAGCAAGAACAGCGTGACTCGATATGAGACGTTATGATGCAGCAGTAATGATGAAAAATCAGCTCCAAAGCCTCTAATGCTCCAAATATCTGATTGTCTTTATTTTGTCAGCACAATAAACTCAGAAACATACAGGACTGATCCAGAGACTTTGACAGTTAGGCCTCTGAATGAGACACTCTGATTGGCTGTGACATCACCCACCGGAGCCAATAGGAGTGTCCGATGTGGGGACGTGACTCTAGACTTCACTATCAGAGATGGAGGATGAGAATGGATGGATAAACACACAGAAGGAGTCAGAGAGTCAGACTGATCCAGATCTGATCAGTTTATCACCGAAGTCAGTTTCAGATTGGACAAATCAGCTGATTCTGTTTAAGGAGGAAACAGGAAAAACCATCAGGAGGAATAAAAGTTCTGAGGACCAGCTGATGTTTGGAAGCATTTACAGTCTTAAAGCTTAAGACGGTTATTTAAATTAATGCAGATGAAGCTGAAACTGAAAGATAAAAGAGAAACAAGCAGCAGAAAGAGGACAAAGCCTTTGACCTCTGACCTCTGTCATGTTGGTGGCTGCAGCTTCTCTTCAGTCAGTAACTCAGCTCAGCTGTGAAAATGTAAAATGAAATGGGGGTGAAAGAGAGTAAAAAAAATAAATAAATTCAGCTGTCTGAGGCGATGTGTTTCTTCCCCTCTTACTGTAAATAATCACAGCAATGTGGCGACTGCGTGTTGTGCAGATAAAAATTACAGAAAACAGCACAGCTTCAACTTCAAAGTGCAACAAAAACAGAGCGAGAGAGGAGGGAGACGGAGGAAGGGGAGGAGGGGAAAATGAAAGAAAGGTACGGAGACAGGAAAAGACGGATAGATAAAGAACGAGAGAGAACATATTGCCACTGTGTCAATACAATATATATGCTAATCACGCCTTTAGTATATGTGTGAATCTCATTACACATAAAGGACTAATACAGTTTGGAAGAAAAACAGCGTGTCGTCCTAAAACCAATGACTGTCAAGGTCATTTACAGCAGAGCAGGGAGTCAGACATAAACACTGCGGAGCAGAGAAAACACAGAACAGCTGCTGGTTAATAAAAAACCCTCTTTTTCTTTATCGTACTCGTTCCTCAGTCCAATTATGATGCTTAAAAGGAATGAAAATAAAATGCTTTATACAGCTTTTATTTCCTCTCCGAGTTCCTTCAGTTCTGCTTTGATTCTGACGACCGATGTTAACTGAGTTCGGGTTTTTTAAGTCGGCTTCCTGCTGCTTCTGTCACGCGTTTTCTTTAACTCAAGTTAGCATGCTAACCAGCTAGCATGAGACACGTCCGCTTCTGAGACGGAGTCACCGTGGTGGACGACGCTATGAGGAAGTAGCTGCTGCCAATACAGGTGAGTAAACAGCTGCTTATGCTAACGTTAGCCACGTAGCAAAAGCAGTCATGTAACATCTGTACTGCTAATGACAACGTTAGCTCCTTTAAGTTGCTAAGATGTTTAGTTAAGTTGAGAAATTATGATTCTTGATTCTATGCAACTGCGGCAATTTTGTTCACGTTGTCAAAGCTAAAGTTGTCCAAGTTAATTCAGACCAAAACTAGTGATGGTTAACTTTAACTAGTCTTTATTGTCATGTGCTCGATTTAACCGAAATCCTGTTTGTGGTCCACGCCAGCAGCTGACTCACACTTTCACATTCCCACATTGACAGAAGTTGAAGACGCAATACGGATATGTATATATTCTCCACACACACACACACACAAACACACACACCTAACCTGAAACCTATACATATGAATCAGCCGACTGTTTATGCTGTGTATCCATAATGTGTGTGTGTGTGTGTGTGTATGTTTGTGTGTTTGTGTCCAGCGAGACAGCTTCCGCCATGAACTGTCAGTGTCAGGGTTTTTCTGTGTGTTGGTGTGTTTACGGATGTGAGTGGAGAGACAGCTGCAAGCCATGAGATGTCAAAGTGTGTTTGTGTGTGTGTGTGTGTGTGTGTGTGTTCCCATCAGCTTTCAGCAGGTTTCAGTAGTTTACGACGTCACTGCTGACCTTCTACCCCTCCTCTTCCTTCCTGTCTCCTCACTTCTTCTTCACGTCTCTTTAATTCTCTCCATCATCTTTGTTCTTTTGTCAGATAAATTCTACAGAGATCAGAGATCACCTTCAAATCACAGTAACTGAGTGTGTTTAATTTACCTGCGAGTGGATACACCTTCAGTTTTTAATTTAGGTATCATTTGTAAGCAGCAGTTTTAAAAAAAGTCTCATTCCTGCACTAATAAATGTTTTTTAATGAAATACATGTCGTTAAAAAACACCTAACGGCGGTTTTTCTGGGCTCTCTAGAGCTTTTTGATGTTTCCACTTGTTTTGGATTGGAGTCCGACTTTAAAGCTTTTATTCAGTTTTTAGTTTTGTGCAGCTTTGTGTCTGCTCATTAAAACACAACAGACACGCAAAGGACTAAAATCTGGTGAAGAAAGTGGAACATCGAGGAGTGAAATATGCAAAGACTTCCCTCAGGAGCTGGTGGAGACCAAAGTGGAGTTTTCAAATGTGTGGATATTGGATTTACAGTCACTCACTGCTCGGAGAATGAAGATGGTGGATTTCACTTCTTTAAATGTAACTTTAGCTCATTTTTATGTGAATGCTGTCACATAAACTTTGAAAACGATAACAGACATTTAAATAAAGCAACAGAATCTGTAAAAGGTTCATAACTACATGACGGATGAAATCAGGACTTTCAGTGAAGACAGTTTTCATGTTGATTAAAGGCCAAATGGAGAGAAAGGGATTAGACTTCAAATATATCTGCATTATAATGTGGACACCACCCGTCTGTGGGTGTAGGTTTGAATTTGTCTTCATATGTATTTGCTCAGTTTGATTTTAATTTTTTGTATACATGTCCAGCCTGTCAGTGAGCGTCAGACAGAAAATAGACCATTTACCACATGCAGGGCAATTATTCCTGAAAAGAATTACTGCAGGGGCATTTAGCTTCTCTTCCTCTTTCTCACACACGCACACATTTCAGCTACACACAGACACACACCGACAAGGTAACAAGCTGATCCAAACACAGAAATATAGAAATAGACACAAATTCCCAGACAAACCGCAAATCACCTGCACACACGTAGACAATGTACACAAATACATGCAGACTCACACATAAACTTAGAAAATCAAAGGCTGACCCACACACAAACACACATACACACACACACTCTGAGAACCGCAGGAAGACAGCGCTGCAGTGGCGCGTCGAGGAAGCATGTCTGATCGGCATTAATATTTATGGGTTGCTTGGCAAAGAGAGAAACAATGATAAGCTGCAGTTTTGAATATTAAGGCTGACTTTATTTTAAAAAATGCATTAAAGCAAAAATATTCTGGTCAAATTAAAGAGAGAGAGAGAAGGAAGACTGGTGTTGGTCGTGCTGTGGGTGAGCTACATAGACCGGAAGCAGGAGAGGGAGACAGAATGTGTTAGGATGATCTCATGGTCTGAGTGAGCCTAGCTTAGCATAAAGCATAAAGATTGAACGTACACTGAAACAGCTAGCATTTCTCTGTCAGGTGCTGACAATATAGAACACCTCTAAAATGCACAAATTCAACACACTCTTTTGTTTGTTTGTTTTTTTAAATCACAACAGCTGTTTCCTGCTGAATAATGATGCATTCAGGTGCTTCTCCGATGGTCCGATCATTAGGTTTTGGTGCGCTCGTGTGTTTTTACCACGTGACAACATTTCCCTCCTTCAACTTTCCTGTTTTCATTCAGTTTTACCTTTGTGCAGTTTTGTGCTTGTTCATCATCACACAACAGACTAACAAAACGACCTACAACCTGGTGAAGAAGGTGGTGCGTAGAGGGGCTAAAGACGCAAATCCCCCTGCTGCCGGTGGAGACCAAACTGGAGCTTTACAACATGAATACTGGATTTACAGTCAGCCAGCTTCCTTAACACAACACAACCAACTGGTGCATATCAACAAGTTTTCAGATCAACACACATTTAATAAGAGTCTGCAGGATCACACACACACTTCTTCTCAGGACAGCAGGACAGGTACACTGATCTCTAACAATCAAAGTCTCTGAACGTCTCCCTGTCAGCCATTAGAGCGTTACACACATTATACCAGTCTGTACAACCAAACAAATGCCACACACACACACACACACAATGTCCTGAGTGGAGGATCAAGACGTTCTCTCTTGGCTGAGTGCCTGGATGAGACGAAGCAGCGCAGCAAGCTCACACACACACACACACACACACACACACACAGTCACTCAGATATATACACAAATTGCTCTGTGACCTTGTCTGAATGCAGCACACTAAACACTGGCAGAAATAATAACAGAGCAAGAGGAGAGGAAGGATGGACAAAGACGAGGAAGAAAAAGTAAACGTGGAAAAGGTTGAAGGTGGAAGAAGAGGAAGGAGAGAGGAAACTGACTGAAGATGGAGGAGAAGAAACAAGATCTCAGTGGGGAAGAGGAGAAACGAAGACCAGAAACTAGAGAGGAGAAGTTTGAGGGAGACAAGGATGGATGAAAGGAAAGGAGAGGAGGTAGAAGGAAGGATGGAAGAGAAAATAAAAACAAAGTGATGAAGATAAACGAGTTTACAGAGACGAGGACAAACAGGAGCAGAGTAGGTCAACAGTACGACCTTCAAATTAAATCTGAACGATTCAATCAACACTCGTGTCAGTTTATTAGGAACAGGAAGGAGGGGTAGATGGGTGAGGAGGGGGAGGGAGGGGGTAGGTTAACACAGCCTCATCCTCCCCACTCAGTCGTGTGGGAGTCGACTCTCAGCTATTTACATCTGAATGTAACCTGGATCATCACACCTTCCCTCGCCGCCTTTCCTTCCCTCCCTCCCCCGTCCTTCCCCCCTGCAGGGCAATTACAGCGCTCACTTGTTGGGAGGCTGGGAGAAGCGGGGGGCTGTTGTGTGGTGAACAAGTCGCTCCTCTATCAGCAGCCCCCGTTGTCCGGAGCGCGGCGCTGATTTTCATTAGCGATAGCAGCTCACACAAATCAAAAAGTCGAGGCGCTCGGGGGCGCCGCGCCACGCTCCTTTAATTTCCTGTTGTGGGAGACTGAAGGATTGTGGGGCAGCGGTGGGAAACAGGAAGCACGATAAAGCCGCCACGTGGCCGCCTCTGGAGGAGTGTGAGTGCGTGTGTGTGTAAAGTGGATTAGTGTGTGTGTGTGTGTGTGTGTGTGTGTGTGAGAGATCAGGTGACATCAGAGGTCACGCTCAGTCGTCCGTTTCCAGAAGCTCTTCTTCCTCTTCTTTTTTTTCTTCTTTTTTTTTCTTGTCGTGCTTCATAAGAAACGCCGGCAGCCATGATGGATCTCTGACCTCTGATCTGCTCCATGATGCTTTTAACTCTGCAGTCGCCCCAACAACCAGGGTTCCATACTGCTCTCCGCTGCACGTTGCCACGGTAACCATGCGATGCACGATTAGCAGGTGGGAGGAAATGGAGGGCGGGGCTGCAGGTTATTGTATTAATAATGTGAAGCTTTTATTGATCCTCATAGAGAACATCAGTAAAAGCCTCCAGAGAATTATCACCCCGATTCAAGCTAACAGGCCAACACACACACTCTTATACTGAAGTGTGTAAAGTCAACTGAAGCCCTGCCAGACATGACACTGTGTGTGTGTGTTTGTGTGTGTGCGTGCAGCTATGAGGCCTCAGCTGAAGTACAGATGTAGCTCACAGTGAAGTGATGAATCAAATTTTATTGTTGATTACGATTTTGGCGTTTTGTAAAAAAAAAAAAAAAAGCAAAAAAAACTACTAATCAAGATAAAAAGAATTCCTGATACCACACAGTTCTGTTTTGTGTGATTTGTGTGAATGTTTTTAATTCCAAGTAATGTCCTGTCTGTTTTTTCAACACTTCACCCCCTCAGCTGATCAGATCTGTGACTCAGTAAAGACTCTGTTCTCTGTAATCACGGAGAGCAGCAAAGTAATCACTGTCAAAGATGGAGGATGAGAATGACTCTCTGACTCCTTCTGTGCGTTTATCCGTTCAGACTGATCCAGATCTGATCAGTTTATCACTGAAGTCTGTTTCAGACTGGACAGATCAGCTGATTCTGTTTAAGGAGGAAACAGGAAGAACCATCAGGAAGAATAAAAGCTCCAAATCCATCTCATTTCGGTTCGGCCCTCCCGGGCTACGACAGTGACACCTTCATCAACCGGGACGTCGGGGGGACGAGGTCCCCGCCACCTTTGTCGACCCCCGAAGATGACACTAAGGGTCCTGTGGGCGGGGCTAGAGGAACATGTACGATCAGAGAGATAAATGTCTCTCTGTCATCAGACCAATCCACAGAAATCATCCTCCGAAAACAGCCAGAGCTCATATCCCACTTAACTTCCACAGTCTATGGAACACACACACACACACACACACACCCCACCAGGACCATGCAGAGGAAACAGATGTAGCTCACGGAGGAGGTGGTTGTAATAGTATGTTAAATCCATTACACACACACACACACACACACACACACACACACACACACACACACACACACAGAGTACATATAGAAACTGTACCTAATAGATGGACCTGTAAACATTCACAAATCTATGCAAATATGTGTGCGTGTGCATGTGTGTGTGTCAGGCTAAATCCAGGCTGTAATGGTCCATGCTAATGAAGCTAGCGGCAGGGCTAGCATGCCAAATCTGCTAGCAGACAGCGCCATTTGACTCCTCTAACTGGATTATGCAAAGCAGACGCTCATCGCAGCTCTGGGAGACGAGTGACATATAATTTATACCAGAGAGGAAGAAGAAGACGGACTGGAGGAGCGCGCGCACACACACACACACACACACAAATGCACAGGGGGAAACAGACATGCCGATACACAGGAACACACAGCTATCTGTCATATTCAGCCATACACCTGGATCTGTGTGTGTGCTTTCAGACAAATATGTCGATGCAAAACACATCTTATAAATTATCTCTGATGAAAGAGGAAAGAGCAGGAAGTGGGAAAGTAGAAATGAGCAGAGGACAAAAAGAAAGTGAGAGTGTGTGATTGTGTGTCTGTGTGTGTGTTCAATGATTAAGAGACGGGACGAGAGAAGAGTCGGTACAATAGCTTAATTATACAATGAAGAAGAGAAAGAAAGAGGAGGAGTAAGAGATCTTTCTCCTTCACTGTTCCTTTCCTTTCATCCTCTTCCCTCATTCATCATCTTCACCTCTCTCCTCTTTAACTAAGTCCCTCCTTCCTTCCTTCCTTCCTTCATTCCTTCCCTCCTTCCTCTCAAACACTTTGATGAACAACAGATTCTCCATCTTTAACTACCTCTCATTATTTACTTTAAAGCTCACTTCTCTTCTTGCTTCCTCCCTCCTATCTTTTCAGCCTCCAATTCCTTCCTCCTTGATTCCTTTCTTCCTCCTCCTCCTCCCCCCACTTGTTTCCTTCCCCATCTGTCCTTCTTCTCAGCTTCCTCCCCCTCCCTTCCTCTTTCCTCCCTCTCGCTATTCTTCCTCCTCCTCCTCTTCCTCTTCCTCTTTAACACAGTCGTCAAAGTTCAATGTAATTTGTTAGAAAACGAGTCAAAGCTACAGCAAAAGATGACAAGGAGCTGAGGTGTGTGTTTGTGGAGGGGGGGGCACCTAAAGGTGGCAGGTGTAAAGAAGAGAGAAGGGGGGGGTGAAGAAAACGAGGGAGGTAAAGGAGGAGGAGGAAGTTATGCTGGGAGGCAGAGTAGTAAATTGTTCCATTTTTGCAGGTAATCTAAATGCTAACTAGAGGCAACTTATCACCAGAATGGATTTCCGACCATCTGTTCAAATAACAGGGGATTTGTCCGGTGGCAAACGCAAGAATGGGATGATGGCGGGAAGATTTGGCAACAGTGACGGCGACGCAGCACACCACGTCTCTACAGTCGCGGCTTTGCAAGACATAAAAAAAAAAAAGAAGAAAAACTAAAAAAGAAAAGAGAGAAGAGGGGAAAAATATTTTGTGCAAACAAGAACAGATGACGCCCTCACAATTACACCTGTCAGGAGCTCCGCAAAGCAATCGATCTCTGAGGCAGCCGAGCGACGCTCCCTTTCTCTTTCTACTTCATAGCAAAATGATTTTCTCTCTTTTGCTTTCCTCCCTCCTTCCCTCTCTCCTTCCATCACATTCTCTATTTCTTCCCTTCATTCCCGCCACTCTCCTCTTAAACAATTTGCAGGGAAAAATGTTTTCTTGATACACGACACGAGGACATTTCACTTTTCACTCTCTAGTGGAGGGAGGAGGAAGAGGAAGGGGAGAAGAAGTGATACAGGAATCAAGGGAGGAGGAAGAAAAGGAAAAACAAAAGCAAGAGAGTAAACAAAGAGACAAGGAGGGAGGGTGAAGGAAGGAAGGAAACATCAAGGAAGATGAGGGAAAAGGAGGGATAGAAGAAAGGGAGGGACATGAGAGAAGAGCTAAAGGTGGGGATGAGAAAGGAAGGAAGGATAAAGAATAGGAAAAACAAATTCAAGAAAATAAATAGAGAGATGTGATCGGAAAGAGAGACGAAGTAAAGAAAGAAGGAAAGAAGGGAACGTGACGAAACAAAAATTAAAGGATTGATAGAAGAGAAAAGGGACGGGTGAAAAGGTTAGAAAGTATGAAAAAAGAGAAGAGAAGGAAGAGGAAAGATCAAACAGGAAATAGAGATTAGGAAAAGATAGAAAAATAATAAGGAAAGGAAACAGGTAAGAGAAGGAAGAAAGACTGTGGGGGGTTAGGAAAGGGAGAAAGAATAGAGGAGATGAAAGTTAAGGACAGAGGAGAGGTCAAAGGAAAGGAGAAGGAAGGAGGAGGGAGGAGACTAAAGGGAGATGAAAACAGGGAAAAGAAGGAGAGAGGAGAGGAAACGGGAGGATCCATGAAGAGACGGAGGAGGAGAGGCAGAAAGATGACAGGAAACAGCAAAACTCCAAAAGAGACAAAGAGACAGAAAAATGGGTGAGAGAGGTCGATAACAGTAAAAAGAGAGAGAGAAAGAGAAAGAGTAATTAATGGAGCGAGACAATGCATAAAAGAGACGGGGGGGGGGGGGAATAGTGGGGTGACAGAGCGTGCAGTTTACTGGCCCAGGAAGTGTTCTCAGGCTGCCGGCCAATCGGCTTGGCTCGTTCCCCCTGTGTCACTAACAGCCCATTGGCCGATGAAAGCCGGCCTTTATTCGCCGTTTCAATCGACGCCTCACACCATCAAAGAAGAGCCGTTTATCTTTCCCTTCCATCGCCCACACACACACACACAGACACACAACTTCCCCTCTTTCTATCCCTCTGTCGGACTCTCCGTCCACCTCTTTTCCTTTTCACAATTTGTCTCTCTGTCCGCAGAAATGCCTCCGCACAATAAAGGAGGGCAAATAAAACCTGCAGGTCCAGAACAGCCGCAGAAAGCTCTCCACTTTCATTTTGCCTCTTTGCTGTTAAAACAGGTTTCCATTCCACCTTAACAGGTCACTCACATCAGTTTGTCACCTGTTCTTCCACCTTAACGAGTCCACCTTTATAAAGTTAATGAAAATGTTCCACATGGCGTCTGTTGTCTCCAATCATTCAGTCGAACCTGACACCACCTCAACTGGGACAGGGGCGTGGTCTTCTCTTCTTCTTCTCTCTAATGTGTGTCATTACTCAGTGCAGCGCTGACAGGAAGACGCACACACTCCACACTCACCTGTTTACCCACGATGCCGAGCGGCTTCACACCTTGATGCGTAAACCCATAAAGAAAAAAAGCTCCCCCCCCTCCCCGCCTCACACAGGTGGTTGTTGAACAAATGGCGTTTGGTCACGTCTCTGGCATCTGAGAAGGTGAGTGCAAGCGGGCCAAGGCCCAAAGCATTGTGGGAGTGACGGGGAGAGCGTGATGACATGTCCACCTGTAGCTGACATCTGACCTCTGATCATACAGCATTAACGTAACATTGTTTCTGAGATGAGGAAAGATGAGGAGGGAAGAAGTTTTTCTGTGCGCACGTGTGTGCGGTGTGTGTATGTGTGTGTGTGTGTGTGTGTGTGTGGGCGTGTGGCCGTGTGTGTGTGTGTGTGTGTGTGTGTGTGTGTGTTTGTGTGTTTGTGGCAGTTTCTTAATCTAATAGCATGCAAAGGAAATAGAGCAGTGCTGGACATCCTTGACACACACTGACTTAATACCAAGACCTAACACTCTATCATCTGCAGTGCGTGGACATGCTGAGTGTGTGTGTGTGTGTGTGTGTGTGTGTCTGTGTGTGTGTGGCCCTGGGCGCTGTGAGGATGGGCAGTAGTTATTAACCTGCTGCCCAATTTCTGTCACGGCTGCTTTGTGGCTGAGAGCAGGGAAGTTGAGAGTGTGTGTGTGTGTGTGTGTATGTGCGTGTGTGTGTTTGTGTGTGTGTGTGTGTGCATATGTGTGTGTGTCTGCTGTGGAGGGAGTGTTCCTCTGTGAAGTTATTACCAGAGTCCACTCTCTCAAATGACTGAATGAATAGCACTGAAGGAAAGTGTGTACAAGTTTGTGTGTGTGATGAACATTTTGCTCTTTCACTGGTTTGAATGTCACTGACAGTGTTGTGATATTTTTACTCAGTGCACACACACACACACACACACACAGACCATGATAAATACACAACTGTCCAGATAAAAGAAAAGAAGAATCCTGGTTATATTTCCAGGCAGTTAAACGGGTGGTGAGGTTCGTTTGTTCACCATCAGTGTTACTGCTCAGGTCTCTGTCAGTTTAAGGGTCCATATTAGAGATTAACGGCCCCGTATTTAAATTTAAGGTCCACGTTTTACCTTCTCCGGTCTTTTATTTTGAAGGGTTGATGTAGAAGATATCTCAGGAACCATAAACCATCAGAAGAGAGGACCTGAGCTTCCCATCTGATTGGCTGACTGAGTGATCCTATTAAGTACAGCAGATTTCCAGTAAACACTCGGAGAAGCCAAAACCTGCCAGGTTGGACGACGGGTCCAGGTGACCTCTGTAGACCATATGGACCTTTAAACCTTCAGGCTGTCATAATTCCCATCACAGCTCGGTGCGGTGCCATTAAAAGAGATTCACTCTCCCTCATCAGGTGACAGTAAAGGTCTCTTAACACGACTCTACATGATAAATTATGATCATGACTCCCAGAGAAGTTAAAGAGTTTATGTGAAGATGATTCTAAAGTCTACAGAGGAGGACAGAAAATCCTCCTCAGACCTGCATCTAAATGATGAGGTCTTTAACCCCCCCACCAAACCCATCCCTGGAAAAAAAAAAAAAAAAAAAGGACCAATATTAGTTTGATTTGCTGCGATTAATCATTTTGAAAGAAAAGCTGTCACAGTTTTCAAACTGGCAGAAATGGGACTCATTGATTTGAATGCAGATCTCAGGCAAGACAAAAAAAAAGAAAAAAGAAAAAGTTGAAGACTGTCAGCGTTATAAAGATTTTATCCCGAGCGTCTTGTGAGTTTAGCCGCACGAACATCACCGATATATCAGTCTGGCTTTGAGCAAAACTCTGTGTGTGTGTGTGTGTGTGTGTGTGTGTGTGTGAGTGTTTTGATGCTCCCATAACCATTACGTGCCACAATGGAGCAGAAAGGCTGGCGGTTTATCTTCTGATCAATGCTGCAAGCTGTCATCTTACACACACACACACACACACACACACACACACACACACACACACACACACACACACACACACACACACACACACACACAGAGACACACACACACTCGCCCCATGCACTCTCTCAAATGCCCGCTTGCTTAAACAGACACACACACACACACATTTACTCAGCCCCCTGCAGTGGAAACTGTAGTCATATGAATTATGATTGTGTGCGCTCTCCAGCCCCCCCGACCCCAAACAATGATGTTCGACACCCGAGAACTGAACCGCTTCCACACTCGTTAACATCTGAATCACAACAGGTTCACGTTTGTGTGTCTGTGTTGTCGTAGGCTCTGACCTTTGTCGTGTCACACTGCGTTTCGATGAGGGAATGGTGGAGGTTTGTGATGGGCGACCTGATGTCAACGTACACGGCGGCCGTTTTATTACCAGCCATTAGCTGCAGCTAGCAGCTTTTAGCTACGGGCTAAAGGCTAACATTAGCAATCAAACTACCTTATTAGTCATACTCATGTATTGCGCTAATAGACAAGTCAATGTAATGTTAGTGTTAAATTTTAAGAAGACGTTTCAGTCACAGAGTGAAGCAGTTTTTGGGTTATCAGCACTCAGAACAAAAATGTGATTGTATTTTTTTTTTTTGCACTAATTGGTTAGTTAACTGGCATCTGGTGGTTCTGTTGTTACATGTTGAAATTGAAATTGGCATTCTTGCATTTTTCATGCTAACAAATATATTTCTTTATGCCTTTATATCCCAGCAGTATCCAAAATGGTGTCAAATATTTTCCTGGGTATCGGTATTAACGAGAAGCACTACCTTGATCTGCTCTGAATCCTCAAGGAGGTTAGCACAGCAGCATGTGTCCTGGTTCTCCAGCAGAGAAGAACAGTTTCTGTCGGGGCTACCTGGCTGATACTTACTGATGGGGGGCAGACCGACTTTGTTACAGACACACTTGTAATGTTCATATATCGACATAAGGAAACAATAGCCTGCTTCCACATTTAACAGATGCAAAGAGACAATATTTCTGCCATCCTGATGGAGCTCAGTCCTTTTAGCTCCGCTTTAGACTCCACCGCCATTTCCGAAGAGAAACGTCCGTATCGTTGGCTGTGTCATCTCCAGAAATGTGCTCAAAAGCAGAAGAAGTGTGTGGAAAGACTCGGAGGAGAGGACTGATCCCCAAATCATTTCAGCGCCGCTTTGACTAAAACTCAACTCAACTACAAAACTGAGAAAACGTCAGAAGAGTTGATGTGTACTGTAAGTGTTTTCCTAAAGTGATGGGAGCACGTTCAAGAGACGACGTCCTGAAACTGGGGCATCCTCCGCCACTGGAGAGGCTTCAAACGGCTGCACACACACACCTCCTCATTCTGACAGCGTCTACATCTGTTCGGATCAGCTACTCACACACAAACACACAGGTTGACGTCAGTCCAGAAATGCGTCTGTGTGCGACTAATCTACACTGCAGCGCCGACACACACTCCTCTCACGCTGCGAGTGCTGCAGCAGACTCACCAGGTGGAGAGTTTGCCTTAGAGCGGTGGAGAGAACGCAGCCAACACTCAGCATCCCTCTAAGATCTCTTGCTTCAATCTGTCGCCATCTTTAAATCGGGGGGGGGGGATTTAAGTCCCCATGGTGTCCCCGCTTCGTTGAACGATAATGATAAGTTTGGATTTTTGTTCAGCTGGAAGTTACGGAGAAAGAGGACGGGGGGGAATCACATCCATTTTATTATTTCTGAGCTCAAAGTGGCCTATAGTCATCTCCATTTTCAAGTTTACTGCGATGTGTGTTGACTACATTACCCAGAATGCAGCACGTTAAATTAACCCAGCTTAATCAACGCGTATGAACCAAACTTGATGCAGTTTGTCTTGAGACTGACTAGATCACCACACAGCAAACAACACAGCCTTTAATCCTGAGAAGGTTACGGGGTCAAGATACAAAACTACAGGATCTTACAATTCCCATAATGCAACTTGGCATGTCCATATTTCATTGCAAATTCCCTGAGAGATAAATCAGCCATATTATTCCGGTTTTCTGATTTTAATGACATCACTAGCAACGGTCCGTTAATTCAACATAAACATGCTGTGATTTTTTTGTGAGTTGGATTGAAGTTTAGCCCGAACACAAGACACTGATCTGATTTACTCACCGAACACACACAAACCAGCAGCACCGATGTGGTTTCTGGGTCAAAAGTGAATAAAAACTGGACTAGAAATTGTCTGAACAACATTTAAAAGTCCATTAATTCATGAAACTGGTCTGAACTACAAATGGAAATCTATCTCTTTATATAAAGTTTACCCAGAAATTACTGATTAGAACTCCCTTTTTCTTTTTTTCCCCCCACGAGCACTTCACATGACATCGATGCAAACTCGACCTAATGATGAAGACCGTGTGATGTGATCCGAAGCTCCAGACGTTTATGAATTTAAACAGCTGTGTGGAGGATATTAAGCTTGGGCCCGTGCGATGTGTCTTCAGATAAACTACCTCCTCTTACATGACTGATATTCAAATGAAGTTCTGCTTTGGTATCAGTGTCACTTTAAATGTGCCAGTATCAAGGCTTGTATGGTAATTTCCCAGATGATTCCCGGCCCTGCTCCTTCTCTGTTACGGCAGCACCGAGGGTCTGAATGTGTTTAATGTCTAAACAAGCAGCAGGCAGCTCGAGGTCAGAGGAGTGAGCCGAGGAGGCTGAGGGAAGCTGTAAAACGCTGTAAAAATAAACGCTTCAAACCAGACGTAAACAAACTGTCAGCTGTAATAGAGAGAGAAGCCCCTCGGCCGCTGAAAGCTGCAGCCGCTCGCAGAACAGACGAGTTTTATCTCAACAGAAAAAAAAAAAAAAAAACTACACTCAGAAGGTTTTTGGTTCTTAAAATCACAAACATGTCTTCAGAGGTTTAGGTTTAAATTTGGAGAAAAGAATCAGAAAACACTGAGCTCAGTCAAATCAAGTTAAGTTTATAGAAATTAATGAGACTGATCGGCTGATGATCATTTATTTTTCACATTATTAATTTAAGAATGAGTGAATAGTTTACATAAAGAACAAATATATGTCTGTGTGGTGCACGCATAAACACATTATAGTAATATTATATATCATGATATAATTACCTCTAATCATTAAGATTATATGAAATAAAATAAGGGGACACATCAGGACATTCAACAAATGATCTGATAGTTTTATATTATTAATATTATTTGGATTATTTAGGTAAGATTATCTAGATAAGAACAGAGTTCCCTTTCCTTCCTTCAGAGCTCCGCAGCAGAAACAGCAAAATAACAAAACGCACAGGATGAAATAAGTCTTAGAAAATTTTGAATCGCAGCGTGACAGACAGAGACAAATGGCAATCACAAAGACAATTTCTCCAACAATTTCCCAAAGTTAAAAAAGCGGCTCCCAGACAATAAAAAAAAAACAAAAAAACAAAGCGTAATACAAACTGCAATAAAACAAACAAAACTCGACGTGTATTCACAACAAGATTACACAAATACAAATGGAGGAAAAGAAAAAAGAAACAACAAATTGAAACAGGTACAAACAATTTACTTAAATTAAAAAAATATGAAGTCATCCTTTCTTCAGACAACAAGGTGTCGGTGTAATGAGGCGACAAAACTAGCGTTTAATTGAAGAGGTTTCATTTAATAAATGCTGGCTGCAGGAAAGTAATATGATGCTTAAACACACACAACTACATGTACAACACATACACAACTGCTTACAGCCCAAAGATCTCACACACACACACACACACACACACAGTTTACCAGCCTGTCTGAATCCAGTTCAACTGTTTTGACAAAATGCTGCTAATGGAACGAAGAGGAGCATCGTCTCTCCTCCTCCCTCCACCAAAAACAAATTAATTTTTTCTCCGCTCGCTGATTAAAAATGTACCTACCACATGCGGCTCAGAGTCGTGTGCAACAGGAGCCCAGTATGCAAATCGCACCCTTTTTAAGACTTATCTACATATCAAATATTCTCCAGGCTGCACAAACTCACAGATATTGTACACTGCTGACTAAAGGCTTGTGTGTGTGTGTGTGTGATTCTCAGTCAGATGGTAGCTGCAGACAGTGGTGTGTCTGAGTGAGCTCTCATGTTTATCAAAGAGAAGCAGTTATATCTGAGAGTGCTGGATGGCCTTGTGCTGCCAAAGCTAATCACACCGACGGGTCTGTGTGTGTCTGTGTGTGTGTGTGTGTGTGTGTGTAGAGAGAGAGCAACAAGCTTGTTATTGCACTGAGAGGTGAGGTGGCACAAGTTGAATTAGGGGTATATATAAATCAGTTAGCTTATTTCACGACTCGACAACAAGAAGTCGCCGATGAACAAAACAAACGCCGCCTGAAAAGCTGCGACAGATTAATCAATATCAAGATCACATTTTATAGCATCAGAAGTCTCCACATCTGAACAACACGACTCCATGTTTACGTGGCGGCGCCTGTGGGAGACATTACCAAACAGTGAAGTCTAACTGCTGCTCATTTCCTGTCTCCATCTGACTGTCATCGTCAGTTTCCTTCAACTGTGATGTTTAGGAGGTGAAGAGGCTGCACTTTACAGTCAATCAGCCACTCGACGCTCTTCCCATTCACCGACGCTGCAGCATCAGCTGCTGTCGGAGTCAGTGTTTGACACTAGGGAATCAAAACAGCATCCTTTGTTGTTTCCTGATTTCATTTAAAGGAAGTATTTATTACTGTGAACGAGATCTCATCCTCAACCAAACCAGAACAAACTGTAACAACATTATTGTTGTGTCATACAACATTAAAGGTCCACACGGTGAAAAGGTAGACCTCCATCTGGTCTTTGATCCTAAATCAGGTCCAGGTTCTATATTAATCCCGAGACCGTTTCAAAGGTCTCATAACGCAGTGAAATGCTCACAGCCTGTGTTAAGAAACTGAGCCTTAAAACCAGCCGTCAGGTCTTCCTGAACTTTGTGATGTCACAAGAAAGCAGTGACCACCCTCAGTCACGCCCCCAAACCCTGCCCACCTTTACCCACCATCCAAGCCAGGTAGGATCTGCTGCATTATTATTAGAAACCAGTCAGATCAGCCAATCAGAGGAGAGAGCGATGACATCCCATAACCAAAGACTCCACAAACAACCAATGAGAGGCGAGTTCCGCCCTCTTACTCAAAACTGAAGGATTACATCATTGAAATCAAAGTGGTGAAAACTTGTGGTCTGTTTTGAAAGTTGTCAAGGTGCCAGTCGACAACGAGCACTTCTGATTCACAAGAGCTGTAGAGGCTTCGCAGCGTCGGACCGGCGCTCTGCATAAAAAAACAAAAACAAAAACAAAAAACAGACGCATGTAAACAAAAACAGTTCCATCATCGCCAGCGACACCTGCTCTCAAACAGCCAGCTGTCAACCCCCATCCCAGCCAACTCTCCTATTAGGCATCGGTCCAAAATAGCACAAGCGCGTCGTTGCCTCGGATCATGTGTCGCGGTGAGAGCGGCCTCACATCTCGCGGCGGCCCCGCAACCTTCGCTGAGTGGGAGCCAATTAAACAGATGAGTTGTGAACACAAATGAAATATCTTTTCCACATAAGACTATCACAGAGGACGATCAGTCATGTCTGAGCCTTTTCCAGCTTCTTAATTAAAAACCGAGGAATCCAAACGGAGCCTTGTGAGACGACGCTCCCAACCGCCCGAGCCCAAAGTCTTTTGAAGCAAACCAACTCTCTCGAATTCCATTAGTCTGTTTTGTATTTTTAGAAAAATAAAATAAAATAAGAAAAGTGGGAATCAAACCGTTAAACAATGCTCTCCTTGGGTAGAACTTCAATCACCTCCCTTCTCCCCTTCATTCGGCTCGGCTAGCATGGCTAGCTAATTAGTTTCTGCTGAAAGGCTTCAAATTAAATAGACCTAACTTGGTGGCTGAGGAACATCGCTCCTGATGGTGCCAGAAAAGTGGGCGCCGAGCTCTGAACGTTGACACAAACTTGTTGCTGCGTGTTATCGTCAATTTTTTGAATCGGTCGTTTTGGGGTTGAGTAAATATCTGAAAATCGATCATTCATTCAGAAACATGACGCAAACAGACTTCAGTGTCTTTTATCTCCTAAATCTTTGACATTTAATGCAACATATCCAAATAATGTTTGTTTTTTTTTCCATTCAAGTTGTAGTTTTTAAATCAATTTTAATGTCACCTTAATGTTTTTAATTTACTATCATACCTGTAAAGGCTTGTGTCTGAATGGTGACACAGGAATAAACAACAATACGTACAGAACCATTTGTTCCTGTGATGTTTTCCTGTGGTAGCTTTCTGGAAATGTGGGACATCATTTTTATGGTATTTTAACAATAACAGTATATTTATTACATTTTTTGTGAAAAATTAATCTCAGCTTCTGCAAAGTTGTTCGGTTCATGCAGAGGCATAGTAGATCTGTGGTTTGTGCTTCAATGGTTATTTGTCACCGTTCGTACAAAAGACACATTTATATCAAAAATTAACCGAAATGTTAATGTCATCATCCAATTTGTTAAAAAAGCTTTTTTAAAATCTCATCTCACATTCTTCTTTTATTCCAAATATTTTTGTTTCACAAATAAATAATGAGCCTCAGGGTCGGGGAAAGATTAACACAACAGACACACAATCTGCTGCTACTGCAGGACACTTCTGAGTAGAGCTGAACAACTAATGAAACAAATAACCAAAATCACAACATGCTGAAGTCCAATATCCAAATTACAGAAGCTGCTGCTTTTATGTCAAGTCAAAATGAGTCACAACGTCAACAGGAAAGAATAATTCAGGGCAAATCTAACACAAAAACAATTATTGCAAAGAAATTGGATCGCACATCAGCAGAATAATGGCAATATTCACAACAGCTCCAGTTTGTGGAGGTTTTATTCACTCAGATTTTTTCATTCATGAGTTCAACATGGACCCGCAAAACCTGAAATCTCCATCTGATCAGTGAAGTCTGAGTGAGAGATTGTGTTGAGCTCACGAAGTCATGAATGCACAACATAATCACACACATGCTGGGAACATCTGAGTCATTTCTACCAACAACAATCACACAACCACAGCTTGTTGGGGTCAGTGAAATAAACACACACACACACACACACACACAGCTTGTTTCGGTGCTTCCCACAAGAAAACAATACAAACCACAAAAACACACATCTTGTTTAGTCATTCCTCCGACACTGCTCATACACTTACACCACCTACCCATAATGCCTCTCTTCTCTCTATATGCCTTAAGTGCCCCCCCCCCCCCTCCTCTAGCTGCTAATAGGAACCAATTAGTCCCCATTGTCCCCTCTCCCAGCAAAAGAGCATTATGGGAATTCCCCCTACTTAACACCTTTTCCTTTTCTAAACAGGCACCCAATTAGGCGCCTAAAGGACAAAGAGACAGAGGACAAGTGGGGGCCTTTTGGGGGCGGGGTCAGAGGGACGGTGGGGTGAGGTGTGTGTGTGTGTGTGTGTGTGTGTGTCTGTGTTGAGTACCCCTCTCCGTTCAGTCCAGCTTTTTCAAGCTGTAGAAGAGAAGCTGAATAAAAAGGAGGACCACACTGATGTTATTTTATCGTTTCATTACGACAAACAAGTCAGCTGGAGGAACCACTAGAGCTCCAAATGTGTATTAATCCGCCAATGAAAGTATCCTCAGCAATACACCACTTATTCCTGCTTGTTTGATTACAAAAAAAAAAAAAAAGAAAGAAAAAACACACACACACACACAGAGCAGCTGTTTTAGATTAATGAGCCTTGTAACAGACATGAATCATCAGCTGGTCCCCAGTTTACATCTACGCTCTCAGAAAGATGTCACTGAGCATGCTCAGTCGGAGCTAAACTCTCTGCACTGATATGCAGTTTTTGTTCTGTGCTCATGTTGTGACGTCACACTCGGTGTGTGTCAGAGTGTGATGTGGAAACTGGAAAACTTCAGTGCCAAAACAAGGAAAAAATAGTTTCAGTGAACAAAGAGAGATATTGGAACAGCCAATCAGAAGAGAGGCTCCGACCTTCTGTTGGCTGAGAGCTGTGACATCACAAAGTCCTGACAGCTGGTTTTAAGGTTCAGTTTGTGGATACAGACCACATGAAGGTCTACGTTTAGACCGTGTGGATGTTTAAACATTCAGATAGTCTGGACCTTTAACATCTACCTTTATATGATAATGAAGCCGTGTAGCTGGTCAGTGAAAACAGAGGACTAGAAGGTTTCCTCTCCTGTCTCCTCTCTAGCTTTGGACTATACATATTTGAATCTTATTTCAAAAAAGGGCATCTTTAAGATCGTCGATGTAAATTTGAAAGAGAGGTCGTCAACATACAGCTCTGGGTCTGTTTACAAAAACTGGACCGACCGACCAAACCACACATCGGGACGGCCGAGCGGTCCATCGTGTTTCTGCTGCTTCTCCTCTCTGAGCAGAAACAAGCCGACACTGTAAAGACGGATTCCCGATGGACACCACAACACTTACTTTCTCACTAGGCAAGAAGTGCAGGAGTACACACTCACAAATACACACACACACACACTCTCTAAAAGGATCACAGAGAGACACACAACAGAGCGGTGACAGTTTTCCCATGACAGCATGGGAATTCCTCTGTTCAGGAGTCACTGCTCAGTGTGTGTGTGTTTGTGTGTTGAAACAGCCGGGGGGGGCTGGCCCTGAAGTGGCCGGCTCTCTGGAGAGACGCTGTCTGCTTTGTTCCTTTAATCTACACAGAGAGGTGGGAGAGGTTAGCTCGGGTGAATGTGCTGGTTCTGCGTCTCCTCCTGCAGCCTTCACTCTCTGTAGAGCTGCTGTGTTTCAGTCTGTTGGCCCGACTTGGCTCTGGAGGGGACTGTCAGAACCCGGGGGGGGGTCATTTTATTGATGGATTTACTTTATTGATCCTAAACTGGGGGAGTCTGGAGTCTTATATTACAGCAGCATGTAAAACAATGAACTCTCCCACGTCACGTGAACGCAGCAGGACGCGTCGATGCTGGAGTTCAGCCGCGGCTGGAAAACCAGCGTGCCAACATCCGCCTGGTCAAACGCAGATATAACGTCCTAACGGTGAAGTTGGTGAAAACATCTGAATATCACTTTTATTCCAGCTATTTTTCCTCTTTAGAGCTCAGAGCTGATCCTGCAGCTCTCGCTCTTCTGTACTTCAGCAGCCGGAGCCATTATTCATCATTTACAGTGAAAAAGTAAGTGAGCCCATTAATAACACACAGACTGGTTTATACTGTGCTGTGCTGCTTTATAAACTGGGTGACAGAGAGGGGATGTATGCCCAGCTCTGCTGCTCTGTCCCTGCCAGCAGACACACACACACACACACACACACACACACACACACACACACACACACACACACACACACACACACACACACACACACACTGCCTCTCCTGAGCCAGGCCCTCCGGAGGAAATGCCAGAGGCGCTGAGAGATGGAAAGTCTCGCTGCCACTTCAGTTCTACCATTCAGCCCATTTGAACCAGTCACTTCCAATTCTGCCTCTCCAGCGAGGTTCAGTTCAGCCGCTCCGGTTCGTCTCTCGGCTCCGGAGACGTTTCTACGTCTACTGCAGGAAAAAAAAGGTGAACGGAGGGAAAAAGGGTGAGTGCTCCAGAGGTCCTCGTCCAAACTCAACCCAGAGACATTAAAACACCGTCACCGCTTTGAACAGTTTAACCGGCAGCTCAGATTTGCCCTGAACATCACATCCTTCACTCACGTTTAGCCAATCAACTGACACGTGAGGCGAGCGGAGGGAATTGAACCAACGACCGCGCGTCTAGCTCTCTCTTTCTATACACATATATAGATATAGTTAGGGGATGTGACCACCATGTGGATAGGCCAATACTTACCCAAACACTTAGATTATATTTGTTATTGATATCTAGAATGCAGCTACGTTCCGAGCTTCCAGTTTGGAGTCTAATGGCGGGAAGGAGGTAACACTGGGACGGTGGTTCAATCCCCAAAGGGTTCGTCCGGAGAACAAACCAACAGGACCAGCAGGACCACCGTATTATTCAAATGATTTACGCCATTTAGCAGGAAATAGAGCAGAAAGCAAGGGGTGTGATTGGGGGCGTGGCTGTTGTGTGCTTAACAGACGAAAACCAAGATGGCCGACAGACAAACTCTCAACTGGAGGCTTTAAAAGCAGAAGCTGAGAAACACTGGATGACTCTGCAGGTACACTGTTTAAATCAAACATCCATCAGACGTTAACTTCCACCATTAAGGGTCTTCATTGCTCCAGTCCGACCAGCGAGTGTGACAGGACGTCACCACATCCAGCCAGCAGCACGCCGACAGTGACTTAGTCTAACATAGAGGTAGAGCGAGGCGAGGACAGACAGGGAGGAAAGAGAGAGAGAGAGACAGTATGGATTAAAGCCTCCCAGAGGAATTCCCACTCATTTTCTCTGCAGAGCGAAACAGATAGATTGAGGGATGGAGGGAGGGTTAGTTTCTTATCTCTTCATTTGACACCAGAGAGACTCTCTCTCTGTCTTTATGTCTACCTCGCTCCACCCTCACCTCCCTCTCACGTTCCATAATCTTCTTCTCATTCTTCCCCCTCAGTCCATTTATCGCTTCATCCTCTCCTTCTGTCTAACCTTAACCACTTCACTACAGATTTAATTTTTCATTTCGCATCGCTCCCTTATTCAACTTTGTCTTTTTTTCTCCCATCTTTCCTCCATCTTTCATATAACATCGATCCATCTTAAGAAAATTCACAGCAACAGTAAGAAACCTGATTTTTCAGGTTGCCTGTTTGGAGAACATGGCTGTGAACTTTCACTTAATTCATGTTGCCTGGTTCTGTGTCATCTGTTCCCACTTCATGAAAACACAACTGACGCCTTCATTTCACTACACCAATGTTCCCTTTAAACTTCAGTTTGCTTTATTTTATTTAGATTTCACTGAGATTTTATTTCATTGATGCTTCACCGAAGCTTCAATTCACTGAAACAGAAATATTTGATTTCAACAACATGTCAGTTTACCCTCACCGATTTTTCCCTCAGACTTCAGTTCAACACTTCAATTCACTCAAACTTCAACTAAAATGATGTCTGATGCTTCACTGAGACCTTATTTCATTATCACCGACAAAAGACACAACCAACAACTTCAGCGACACTTCAGTTTAGCAGTTTCCCTTCAATGATGTTTCAGTAAAACTTCAAACCACTTCAACTTCTCTAAAGTCGCCCTTCATTTCATCTCACTTTTTTCTTGACACTTCAGTTCACCAACACTTTTCCCAACACTTTAGTGGAGGCGCCGCTCATTACACTACATTTCATTTTTCTGCTCCAGAAACGCCGGGCCTTTTATTTTGAGATCTCCGGGGTTGTGTTGTAGTCTCAGTGGAGGTCGTTGTCATTTTAAAACAGCATTTTAAAAGTAAAAAGGTAGCTTTGAGATGGACGTCGCCTCTCTGCACTTCAATGAGACTTCAGTTCAAATACAGTTCAGTTCAGGGACAAAAAGGACTGACATGAAAGCGGAGGGACGACAAAATGAGGGGGGAGAGATGATGAAGAGATGGATGAAGAAGCAGGACAGCAGCTGTCAGAGCCGAGAGAGCGAGAGAAAGGAGGATGACGGATGGAGGGATGAGAGAGAGGACGAGTGTTATTTAAATGTAAATAAACAGGAGTCGTCTTTATCAGAGGAAAGTTGGCGGGAGCTCTTATCTGCCGCTGGAGGCTTGTTTCACTGCTGCTGCTGTGTGTCTGCTGGCTATTACACCCCCCAACAGAGGGCACACACACACAGACACACACAGGAAAATGTGGGGGGAGATCACAATCAACGCATCAAAATTATGATGGAGAAATATCTGAAAAGCTCCCAGTGTAGACATACACTCTCATAATATACACACATACACACACACGTATGCGTCATTTTTACACAAGGACACTCACAAAAGGCACAGCTATGGATTCAAACGCACACTTAAACAGGAATGACCTCGACAAAAACAACACTATAAAACACACGGAGTGCAAATACACACATAAAACCACATCGCACAAGTAGTACACACGTTAATGTATTTAGAAGGACATAGACATATGCACGCACACACAAACACACAAAAATGAAGACAGACACATGTTCATGGGTGCTCATACAATACAGGACAAATGCAGTCAAAGAAAACAAACGCACTGACAGAGAGGTGTGTGTCTGCGTGTGTTCGGGTGTGTCTGGGTGAATGCATGTGTGTTTGTGTGTGTGTGTGTGTGTATTGTGTTGCCAGGGGCTACAGCTCCTATCAGAGCAAAGACGATTACCACACATCATTTGTCATCTGGATGGTGGCAACATATAGCTCTACATTTAATTTAGCACGTCGCCATCACTCGCTGGGGGGCGGAGTGTGTGTGTCTGTGTGTGTCTGTGTGTGTTCCATTGACCCATATATACAAAGCCCCGAAGGAAGGAGAGAGAAAAGACAGAGAAAGGGAGAGAGTAATTGAAAGAGAATGAGAAAAAGGAAACAGAAGTGTGGGTGTGTGTGTGTGTGTGTGTGTGTGTGTAGGACAACAAACATTCATCGCTTCTGTACACAATGTGGCTGATGCCAACACACACACACACACACGCGCACACTTACACTAAAGAAGCACTGAGAAAATAAAGCTGAGAAAACACAAACAGTAAATTTTAAATAGATGTAAATAAACTTCATTTATCACAAATGTGTTTGTAAATGCAGCTCATGTAGAAACTGACTTTTAATAACAAGCCAAACACACACACACACACACACACACCTGTTCCTGCACACTGAGCAGAGGAATCGATCACCACAGCAGAAGCCGTTTCAATAAGTTATTAAGAATTAAAAATTGACAAGCGAAGCTGATCAAATATCTGAGACTCTCACTCCTGCTGCTCTTTCCCATTGTCTCTCGCCCTCGCGCTCTCTGCACATCTTCAATTCCTTCTTTCTGTTTGCTTCATCTCCTCTCTGTCCCTCTCTCTCTCTCTCTCTCTCTCTCCCTCTCTCTCTTTCTCTCTCTCTGTGTGTGTGTGTGTGTGTGTGTGTGTGTTGCATTGGTGGAGGAAACAGGAGAGCGCGAACAAAAACTGCAGAGAGACAAGAGAGCACACACACAACAAGTAAAACTTTCACAAACACAAATACACACACGCACACACACACACACACACACACACACACAGGAAAAGGGAGGAATCCAATATTAAGGATGGAGAAAGATGAAGAAAATGGAGAACAAAGAGAAGAAAGCGCATAAAAAAGTCACTTCCTGGAAGACAATCAAACCACAACTGGATCCTACATTTCCCACAATGCAACTTTTGCTTCTTTTTTTTTTTCCTTAGACTTGAACCAAAGAGCTAGTTGTGACTGAAACAATTTTTTTCTTTTAAATAAAGAGAGGAAGAGGAGGTTGAGAGGACAGAGAGGGGGAAAGGACGATTAGAAAACAGCTTGTCTTCTGTCTGTATCTCTGCGACAATCTTAACAATCCATCACACTGCAACTCTGCTGTACAGTGTTTGTGTGTTTGTGCGATGAGTGATTCCATTCACTGTGACACTAAACACTATTCATCATTACAGCAAAGACACTATGGAGACACAGTGGAGGAGGAGGAGGAGAGGGCGATGATGGAGGGAGACAGATGGTGGACGAGAAAAACAAAATCGAGTTGAAGTGGTCGACGGCAGAACCAAAGCGAAATGAGATGAGGAAGAGGAGGGAAGGAAAGAGAAGAAATGGATGGATGAAGGGAGTAAATAAGTACAAGTCCTCCTGCTCCTTTTCTCTTAATGAGCGTCACAACTTAAACAGCCTCTTTAGCTCCTCCTCCTCCGCGGCAGGAGAAGGAGGAGTGATATCAATACCACAATGTAAAATTATTTAATTACAAGTAAAAATCGTGCCTTTACAATCATACTTAAATAAAAGTGTAGAAGTATTGCCAGTTAAATTTCCTTCAAGTAGCCCACTGAAGGAAAAGTACTGTGACTAATATATCAAATCAATTTAACACAGTAGGCTAAGTTCCATTATTATTACTGACGAGTCTGTGTATAAGCAGCATTTCACCGTTGTAGCTGTTTTAGTAAATTTAGCTGGTAATAATATGGGCCTACTATGCCTCGTGCTTCTACAAGTGACAGCCCAAAGGACGTTGGCATTTTTATGGAGGGCGTGGAAGTCATCACAGGACTTGCTCTGTCCTTCTTGGCTTGACCTACGCACTGAATCTTGATTATCCCGGGCAGCTGAAGTATACCTTTGAGCTATTCCAAAAACTTTTCCTGGAACTGGATGCTTCAAAGCTGTCGAACAAAGTCAGGTCCCTCAAGAGCAAACTTCTGGCTTGAAATGAGACTGGTGGCAGTGCACACTTCTGTGCTACACGATGATCAGCTTCTACAGAGCTTCAGAATTGCACATTCAGTGAAATTTCTATTGTTGAGTGTTCAAAGTGAAAATTTTTCTTACTACGTACAAATTGCACTTTAATATGTTTTCTGTTGTGGCACACGTACTGCAGATTTTTCTTTAAGATCAGACACAATGCTTTCAACCGGAGTTCTTTGAGTCTTATTTTGTCATAAGCATTTCATTTATGTGTAACTTTTAGTTGTTTGGATAACTGAGGTTGTAAATGAGTGTGAATATTTCCTGAAGCATGCGAACGAGTGTGTTTATGGACACATCACCATTATGTAACATGGCAATTTTATTCATTTTTGTTAATACAAAAAAAAAAAAAAAAAAAAAATGTGTTTGAGGTCAGCATTCAAAGTTCAGTTTGAAATGCAGTAACGTAAGTTTGAACAATTAAAAGTGTTTTATCAAACATTCAATGTTACTGTATTTTGACTTATTTCTTCTGCACTTTCTGGGACATAAACAGATAAAGGTGTTAAGAAATGCAATGGTTATTCTTAAGAAATACAAATATTTAGATTTATTTGAATGCAGTGAGTAAATTAAAATCAATGCACTGATTAATGTAGATAATTATTACTCAATTATATATCACTGATATGTAGAATGTAATTATTTTTTATTTGTACTATTTACACATTTAAAAGTTTCTGTGTTTTATAATCAACTGACAATACATATATATATAAATATCAACAATATTTATGTTTAGGTTTTAATTGAATCTACTCATATTAAATGGATAACTATAAAGGGTCTCATTTCATTTAAATGTACTCAATACCAAACAAAGTTATATTTAATTAATAATATTGCGTGTAACCTGTTGCCTGAATTTTATTGACCCTTGATATGATAAACAGAATCACCGCCTCGTTTGAAGTCATGTGAGGTTGGATTAGTAGCAGAGCGGTCGATTGGAGGGCCGCATTAACCCTCCTGCATATTATTTTGTGATTTTATTTGATTTGATAAGTTTTATTTTGTTTTGAAAAGAGGAGAGGATCAAACTTGGAGAGTCAAATAACACGGCGCAAGAGACTGACAGGAAGAAGACGATGAAGAGGGGGAGGAGGAGGGCAAGAGGAAGTAAAAGAGCAGAAGAGAAAGATGGAGACACTCAAAAAGAGCTAGCTGCTAACAACACGCGCCTCAAACTGTCCTCAGACTGGCTGGAATTTGCTTCAGTTAGCTGTCAGTCAACTGTCGCCATGGGTAACGCTCAAATACTCAAATGAAGGACTTGAAGGATGGATGTGAAGGAGGTGAGGAAACCAGAGAAGGATGGATGTGAAGGAGGTGAGTGAGGGCAGAGCAAAGGAGGAAACTTTAGAATATGATGGCAGAACGAAAGGAAATCCAACTTGATGCATCCGTCTTTGGTTCCTAAATGAAAGTGGATGGTGAGCACATGTGAAAAAACAAGTAAGCTGCAGCGCAAACACACACACACACACACACACACACACACACACAGTCACTCTCTCCATGTCTTGCCAAGAAACAGATGCCAGGCTCATCTGGTGAACTGTATGGTAACTGTCCAAATATTGACTGACACACGCACACGCACATGCACACACACACACACACACACACACACACACACACACACACACACACACACAGAGTCTTAACCCGGTGTTTGATCTGGCAGTGAATCAGAGTCTCCGCTTTAACTTTTCTCAGGAAGAATTTCTTTGAGCAGGAAAGTAAAAGTCAACAGACCTTTTGAAATCTGTCTGTTTCTATATTCCTTGCTTTCCACTAAATTGTACCAACAGTGTTTATGTTGTTGTTGAGTGGACACGAGTACACAACCATCATGGAGGTCTACCTTTGGACCGTACGGATAATCCAAAAAATCCAATAATCCAAAATCAACTGGGAAAGACAGAGAAGACAAAAGGAATTCAAGACAAGAAAACACAGTAAATAAGTCAAACTAAAGAAGGAGATATATTCATGGAGGTGGAAGAAGGGAACGAAGAGAGGTGAAACAAAAAATACAGAGAATCAGACAGATAAAGGAGAGGTAAAAAAGAGCAGAAGATGGACGGACAGAGAAAAGGAGAGAGAAAGGGAAGGAGGAAGAGGAGAAGAAGAGGAGGAAGAGTGTATTTAAATGCGAGCCGGTGTTAATGAGTTTGGTCAGAGTGTGGAACAGTCTTTTTAAAGCTGCTATCATTCTCATTAATGTAGTGAATGAGCCGCTGATAGCTGTCATGGACCTCACACTCCAATTAACAACAACATACACACCTATAGGGGCACACATGCATGTGTACACACACACAGGGAGTGTGTGAGGTGTGTATCTGGATGCGTATGTTGGTTAGTGTGCAAAGAAGTTTAAGTATTTGCAAGTATATGTGTATGTGTGTGTGTGTGGGTGTGTGTGTGTAAAAAATGTGAGTGAGTTCACTTTGATTTTCTGAGGAGGAAAAAAACAAAAAAAAAAAAAAAAACTTTCTGCAGTTTACCATTTCAGCATTTCTTTTTTAACGAGCGTCCGCTAAGCTGCGAGATAGAAATGCAAATTGACCTCGACAGGCTGAGAAGGCCCGCTGAAAAATTAATGGAATCTCCCTTTAATTTGGCCAAACGGGGGAAACAATATGCTGCCAGTAAACAGACAGAGAGACAGAGAGGGAGGGAGGGAGGAGAGAGGGGTCATATTAACATGCTACGACCTGAGGCACGCACACATTCAAATAATATCCTGTAAATATATGATTAATGAATACGAGCGTATTGATTTCAATGTTCAATCATTTTCTATTGGCTCGTTATCTGACAGAGTCAATACGGACAAGCAGAATTATATTTAAATATAAATATAGATAATAATAAAAGGATAAACATATAGTAGCAAGAACTCTTGTGCTTATAATAAGAGAGAAAGGAGGATTAGCAGTTTATTATTGTTATTACTTATGTAGCAGGTTGCTGTTCAATCGATCACCTCAGCCATCAGGACTGACTCAGAGCCTGAATCACAGACAACACGCTCTACATCCTGAATTTAAAATAATTATGGTGTTTGGTAAAGGCACGGCGACCTCGACCTTTTTAAAGAGAACAACCTGTAAACACAACAAGTCAGAGCGGAGGAGCCCAAATGAAGGACATGAGGAAGAGGAGAGTCGGGGACTATTTTCAGCAGTGGATTAATCCACAGTTGGTGCTGGAGAGTAGCAAACTTTCTGACATCAGCGGCTCTAAACATGACACTAATTCTTACACTAAGATTTGATTTCAGTGTTTGAATCCTACGATCGGATCAGTCACATGGTCTTCAGAGGGGTTCGTGGAGGTCTCTAGACCCCAGAACTGCTGACATAAAGACCGTTTGTGGTAACAGGACAGTGTGAGTCAAAATTAACTACAGGTGAAGAAACCTGTCGGACAATAACACAAGACTCAGAGGATGAAGACAAATCAGGTTTATAGCGACAGTCGAATCTAGTTGGCCGGTGATCAGCTGTTTTGTTCTGTAAGGCTAAAGATAAAACAGAACATTTCATTTTCTAAAGAAAACTTTCACTTTAAAGAGTCAACTCTGTTTTTTTATCCTGTTTTACACAAACTAAAGTCACAACTTGGATGACTTGAGACTTCTTTGATCAATGCTGATAAAAATCTGCAGTTGACTTTGACTTGGTGAATTGAATAAACCTTACCACTTTCCGTAAGGTGCATTAAATATTTGCATTTGTATAGATATGTTGTTAGATGACTTATATTTAGTTTGAATTTTAATACAGTTGATCAAAAGTACAAGAGGAAAGAAAGCATTAACGTCTCCGACAGAGAACTAAACGAAAGACAAAGAAGAAATAGAGGAAGAGTTCACGACCGAAGAGGTGATCTAATTGTTAACGTGGTTTCACCCTCTCATATGTCAGACCAGGAAAATTAAGTCCAGCTCGGCGGTGATTGATACTGGCTTGGCTTTCAATTTGTTCCACTACAGAGTTCAGGGAATCGCAAATAAATGAGTTGAATTTGTTTCTCTAGTTTAAATGATCAAACGTCTCTTTCTCTTCGTCCCTGAGCAGATAACTTTGGGATATAAAAGGTTCTCCCCCAGCAGAGATGGTGATACTGTACATACGTTAAGAAGAGAGGCACCGAGCCAAAAGACAAATCTACATTTTTGTTTTATTTTTTTTTTCCTCAGTTCGCATGAAAGGCTGCTACGCTGTTGGATCCTGAATCTTAATCATGCAGTGGAAGCAGTTTCTTAAACAGAAAATGGAAACATCAGCTGGAAATTATGGAGCTTCTGTTTGAGCTCCAAATATTTAATATTCATGAGGCCAGTTTGGATCATCAGACGTTCTCTGCAGAAGCTCTGACAAAAAACACGGAGCGGGCAGTCTGTTAACACGGCGGCCTAAACGCTCCTCTGCAGAGATCTGACTGCGTCTCTGGTTGATGATACATGTTCAACGGCTGTAGCTGAGCCAGAGTTTGTACAAGAATCGGCTCATTTACTGGCGTCATTTTAAATTAAGCGGCCTTGTCTAAATAGAAAACCTTCAGCGTTCAAGTCGGGAAAAAAACAACAACAATAAAATCTGATTAAGAGTTTGGGGACTTTTGAACCTAACGAGCTGGTCTCTGGTTCAACTCAAATCTGCCCCTAATCTCTGTTTCCTGTCGCAAAAAAAAAAGCCCTCCAGAACAGGTTTGGGTTCAAAGGTCAGGGCTCCAGGACAAACAGACTGAAACACTGCAGAGTTTGAATAAATTCAAACTTTATTGGAATTCACCGTGTGACAGCGAGGAGGCGTTTGGGTCTGTGGAGTAAGGTCACAGAGACGCAATAAGGATTCATGACAGTGTGTGTGTGTGTGTGTGTGTGTGTGTGTGTGTGTGTGTGTGTGTCAGGAGGGCAGGAGTCAAGTGGATGAATGAGTACACACATCAATAACCAGGGGACACGTGCATGAAATTACACAGAGCAGATCCATCATGGAGGAGCAGCAGAATCAACAATGACGACAACAAGGTGACTCAGATGGTTGCTGGTTCAATTGCAAGAGCGCCAGGAGACTTTTTACGTGTTACTTTTCAGTTTGCACTATAGGATTCATGATACTATATATCCATAAAAATGTAACTGAATTACATTTTTACTTGTTTGTGGACTTTCATTGGGGATTAATAAAGCTCTATCTTACAAGTTTTACAGTTTTATATTTATAGTATTTATGACATCATTGATCTAACCAAGTTAACCTTAAACCGGTCCCATGTTTGTGTGTGAAACAGGTCTTTCAAGAGCTCTCAGCTCTGATCCACCTGAGGTCGAGTCTTTCTTCGAAATGTCACCATGTACGCTCAGCAGGTCGCCATTTACACACAGAGAGACTCACATCATTTAATAACAGAGGAGAGAGGGCAGGAGGGAGGACATGAACAGACAGAAAAAGATTAAAACGTGTCAGTAAACTGAAAAGGACGGAAATGTACACGTAGTTCAAACTAAACTGAAAAGGTGTCATGTTAAGGAAGAGCATTTGATTTTTCAGCTAAATGCTCAGTGGACCAAGGTCAAACACAAAGTTGGAGCTTCTCATTAAAGAATAAATTAATTGTTCATTAACAAGAATAAATTAATGATAAATAACAAGAATATCATTAATTATTTAACATTAACTGATTATATTCCTGTTTTTTGTCCAACGTCTTTCATTTGTTTGGGACTATTTTCAACGGCATATTGATCCATCTGGGAGTATTTCGAGCAGGATTTATCTTTATTCAGTTATTTTCTCTGACTGAAGCGTCTCCCCCCACACCCCCCTCTCTGTCTAACAGAGAATAATCAATAATCATTTCACCCTCGGGTCTCCTTCCTGCCTACAGGGGCAAAACAGGCGACCACACCGGGGCAAAGAGGAGACAAGAGGAGGTAATGAGAGCGGAGGAGAGGAGATGAGACAGAGAGGAGGAAGAGGAGGAGGAGGAAGAGGAGTGATGGCTGTTTTATAAAGATGGAAAAAAACTGAAAGACAGCACACACACACATCAATAAGCATAAAGCTGCTATCAAATCCACCAGGTGACCGAGTACTGATGTGAATTAGGTGAATGTGAGAGAGAGCGAAAAATCAAACGCAGCAGTTTACTATCACGCAACAACACCTGTCCTGACAACTGGACACACACACACACACACACACACAAATTAATTTCAAAATAATTCCTCTTGGGGTTGAAGCAACAATGTGAGCATCTGGCTGATCTACATGTTACAGCACCTGCTTTGACTGCTGGACACACACACACACACACACACACACACACACTATTAACTTATCTATTTTGCTTCTTTTTCATCTTAAACTTTTTTTTTAACTTGTCAAAGGTTTTGTTTCCTTCTGCAGATAAATAAATAACTGATCAGATATCAATCCCCTCAGTCTGCAGAGATGAGAGGAGCTAAACTCTGACGTGTGTGTGTTTGAATCATTCACCAGCCGCCAACTGACACCGTCACTTCATCGGACTCCGTCCACTGCTCTGATCATCATTGACTCCGCACAGACAGCATTTACTTAGATCTTCTTCTTTGTTTTTCTGAGTTCAAGCAGAACGCAGCCACATTTCAGGTATCTGATTAATATAAATTACACCACAAACCCCAGACTGTATGAGAACGTGTACTTCAGTGATGTTACATCTGTGACATTAATGTGAAATGAAAGCTATCAGACCGAAAATGACAAGCAGCAAAAAATTAAAAAGTAAAAGCATCGAGTCTAAAGGCAAATGTTAAAGGTCCCTTTGGTTTAGCCCAGGCTTTCTTAAAATCAACTCTCAGGACTTGGGATGTCACAACAAAGTGGCCATTGTCCTGAGCCAAGTCCCCGAGCCAGGTGGGCGGCCACCTCAACAGTCGGCCAATCAGAAGAGAGGGTTGCAGAGCAGCGGAGGTCAGATTGTCTATTGACTCCTGTGTGTTTGAAAAACCCGTAATTCAACCTGCACCCGTTCTCCACGTCCATCCATCACTACCAGAATCTGGTCAAGGTGGCGAGGATGGAGGCATCGGGGAGGGGCAAGAGGGGGGAGGAGAGGGGAGAGAGAGAGAGAATGAGTCAGGGAAATAGTGACTTTAACGACAGAGCCTTTTTGGAGTCGGAGGAAAGAGAGAACAGACAAAAGAGACGATAACAAAAGAACAAGGAAGGGCACAAAGAGAGAGGATGAAGAACGAGAAGAGGAATAATACAAGAGTGGGAGAGAAGTAATATAGCAAAGGGATAAAGTAAGAGTGTGTGTGTTCGCACGCGCACATGTGTGTTTAACCAATTTAAGGCGTAGTATAATTGAAGTGTGTGTTTTCAAGGACAGGTAGATATTGGTCCTGAGGTGGGAAGTTGCCAAGTCAGCAGGTCTGAGCTGATTACATCCTCCATCTGAGAGAGAGGAGATGAGAGGAGGAGAGGGGAGAGGAGGAAGGAGGAGGAGAGGAGGAGAGGGGAGAGGAAGAAAGGAGAGGAGGAGAGAGGAGGAGAGGAAAGGATGAGAGAGGAGGAGAGAGGAGAGGGGGAGTAGAGAGGAGGAGGAAGGAGGAGGAAGGAGGACGAGAGGAGGAGAGGGGAGAGGAGGAGAGGGGAGAGGAAGAAAGGAGAGGAGGAGAGAGGAGGAGAGAGGAGAGGGGGAGTAGAGAGGAGGAGGAGGGAGGAGGAAGGAGGACGAGAGGAGGAGAGGGGAGAGAAGGAAAGGAGAGGAGAGGAAAGGATGAGAGAGGAGGAAGGAAGAGGAAAGGAGAGGAGGAGAGGAGGAGAGGAGGAGGAAAGAGGAGGAGGAAGGAGGAGGAAAGGAGGAGAGGGGAGAGGAGGAGAGAGGAGGAGAGGGGGAGGAGAGAAGGAAAGGAGGAGGAGAGAGGAGGAGGAAGGAGGAGGAAAGGAGGAGACAGGAGAGGACGAAAGGAGAAAGAAAGGAGGGGGGAAAGAGGGGAGAGGAGGAGGAGAGGAGAGGAGGAAATGAGGGGGAGAGGAGGAGAGGGGAGAGGAGGAAAGGAGAGGAGGAGAGAGGAGGAAAGGAAAGGAAAGGATGAGAGAGGAGGAGAGGGGGAGGAGGAAGGAGGAGGAAAGGAGGAGAGGGGAGAGGAGGAAAGGAGAGGAGGAGGAAGGAGGAGGAAAGGAGGAGATAGGAGAGGACGATAGGAGGAAGAAAGAAGGAGGAAAAGAGGGGAGAGGAGGAGGAGAGGAGGAGGAAAGGAAGAGAGAGGAAGAACAGAGGGGGATCAGAGAGGAGGGGGGGAGAGGAGGAGGAGGAAAGAAAGAAGAGAGGAGGCAAGACAGGAGAGGGTGGAGGAGAGGAGATGAGGGGAGGATGGAGGAGAGGAAGGAGAGGGAACAAGGAGAGGAGATGAGGAGACCAATTCAACCCCTAAATCTAACCTTGACCCTTCAGATTTCAGGTTGGTTCAGGTGGATGAGTGTCATCATGATTTGTGTCACTCTGACAAACTCGCAGCAGCTACACAACAGGAAATAAAACACAGTGTTTGTTTCTGTGAAATCAAGAAAACATTACTAACAACATGTTTGTGCGACTTCCCAGGCTTCAGCGTCATTTACATTTTCATACATTTCTCCATCTGGGACAAAAACCCAGAGTCCGTGTCAGAGTGGCGTGCAGAAAATTTACACATTGTTATTTGGTAATAATGCACAAACTGCAGCAGCGGCGGCAGCTGAGGCTGAGGCTCAATTGCTGGCCAGAGACATTTTCTATGCATTTCCTCTCCCAAAGAAAAATGTAAATTCTGTTTGAAATGGAAAGCAATTTTCACTCAGACACATCAATGGACTGTTTTTTTTTTTCCCCTCTTCTTCACTGATAACCGTGTTTACATGCATGTCTGGACAAAACCAATCTGGTGAAATCACAGAGGGGGAGCAGGACCCAAAAAAAAAAAAAAAGTAAAAAAGAAAAGAAAATCCATGTTTGAAACCAAACGTAAAGCATCCGAACTCTTTTTGTTTTGCTTTCGGGGGTTTTCTGGCTGTTTAAGCTTCCCGAGCCGTTTCCTAACAACATGTCAGGATCTGGCCGAGCTCGAACACTCGCAGCTCCACAAACACCACCAAACCGCCAGCCCGCTGCCAAAGCCTCTCTCTCTCTCTCCCCCTCGGTCTGTCTGTGTCGGTGTCTCTCGCTCATCAGAATGGAGTAATGGGACATTTTATTGTGTTATTTTGCCCCTGGGGAGGAAGGGGGGGAGCAAAGGAGGGAAGAGGGGTGTTTTGGAGACAAAGCCAACTTTGTGCTTTGTGGCTTTTTCTGTTGTTTCTGAAAGTTGGCCAACACTACCCACCACCACAGGCTCATTCTCTCTCTCAGTTCTCCTTTCTAAGCGCCACTCCACTTTTCCTTTTCTCCTCTCAGCTCGTCCTCTGGTTCTCTGATTTCTCTCGTCTTCAGCAGAGGAGAGACAAAGTCAGGTGGCTGCCTCTGACCCCCTGATAACACTGCAGATAAAAACTTGGCGTTATTCAGAGATGTGTCATTTTTGTCTTAACGTTCCTTTCAAAGCTGCTGCAGTGTGAAATTTTATGGCAAACTTGACTTGATGTTGATCCCAATCAGCCAAGTTGGAAGAAATATGCTCACAATCTCCACTGGCTGAGTTGAAGTGTTGAAAAATAAACAGAAATGTTTTGAGTTATGGCCAAAATATGATTTGTAAAGTTTGACCTTTGATGAACCAGTTTGCCCTTGACTCCGAAGCAATGCTTGTTCCAAACGTGACGGAATTCCAAAGCGTTCCTGATGCATCATTTCCACATCCTGAAAACGCAAAATCAATGTCTCTGATTCTGACTGTCGTCATTGTGAAAGGCGTAAAAATATCAAATGAGGATATGACAACCAACATTCAGCTGAAAACTGCTTTAAACATTAAAAATCCTGTAATAATTTCTTGAAAATATTAATATCTTCCTGCAAACCTGCTCAAAATGATGTCAAATTGAGACGGATTAGTTGTGGACTTTGATTCACCTCCCTGTATTACAATGTTCTGTCTGTTCTGCACAATCACATACAAAAACAAAAATCAAAGCTGTTGTTTAAATCTACTTACTCATTAACTATACTGGGTTTGTTTGTTTGTTTTTTTAAGCTCTCCGATTTTAAATTGGGACGGGCCTTTAACCATTCATTTACTGTCGCTGGGCAATCTAGCAGGTGTTCCCACCTGCCTCCTCTGGGACAGCGAACCAAGCACTCACGCAGGCTTCAAGAGGCTCTTATCCATCCTGCAGGTGAGTTTGGATCAGCCTGTCAGGTCGATGAGCGATTCCACTTCTCCGCCTCCTGTCCATCACAGTCAGGCTTCTGTTTCCATCCCTTTGCCAGTCGACTCTTCAATCTCTTGGTTTTAAAGTAAATCTCATCACTTTTCATTCTTCCTTTCTTTTTCCTTATGTCATACTGTTGTCCAGAACTGTATTAATGGCATGTGTATTATGGTATACAAGTTACGTTGAATTATTGATCTCTTTGCTGATTAATTTTGTCAGAAAATGAAAAATGTCCATCATACTTTCCTCAGAGCTCAGTGTTTTGTCAAGAGTTCATTGAAGAAACATAACTTCAGCCAAAATTTAAAAACTGTTATTCAACGAAAGATTAAAACAATGAATGGTTATGAAGATGGTTCGTTTTTATTCACTGCTGACTCATTTGTTTAGATTTACGAGATATTGCATTAGCTTCATTCAGAGCGCCACCGAACTGCAAAGAAAACCTGAGCTACCAGTTAGCAACCAGCCGGAAAACCAGCAGCAAGCACCTTTGCAACCAGTTGGTAACCACCTAGAAAGGTGTGGCAAACGCTTCTAGAAAAGCAACAGCAAACATGTGCAACTGCTGAGAAATCCGCAGCAAATACACAGCAACCACCTCGAAAAGCACTCGCAAATATGTTAGCAACCACTGAGAAAAGCACTGGAAAATTCCTTGGCAACTGCCGAGTACACCCTAGCAACCACTTAACAACCATCTTGAAAAGCAATGGCAAACACCTTAGTAACCCCTCGATGACTAGCTGACGAACATGACCTCAGACATTTTGTGGAAACAGAACTTGAAGGAAAAAGGACAAAACAAAAAAAAAAAGCAACACCATGGTCACGACGTTCTTCTCCGACAGTGGACAGTGAAACACATCGTCACAGACTGGCTGGTCTGAGATGTGACTGAAGGCTGAGGCACAGAGGAAATCTCACCTTACCACCCCCCCGGCCAACACCCGGCCATTTATTTTTACTTTCCTTATTTGTGCGTCTTAATTTGATGAAACAAACTATGACTGAGCTGCGTGTGAATCATATCTGTGGCCACCCTCTGTGTCCAAATCTTTCATCGCTCCCTTTTTCATTTTTATTCCTCATTTCGTTCTATCCTCTCTCCCTTTGACTCTCTATCTGCCCCACCTCTGTCATATCATTCCTCTTCCTCACTGTTTTAGTCCTCCTCCTCCTCCGGCGTTTTCCCTCACCATTTCTCAGTCTCTCCCTCTCTGGCTCTCTTGTCCAGTCCTCTTCTCCATCATCTCTCCATCATCTCCCTCTCCACTGTAGTGTACTGATAGTGGAAGCACTTGTGCAGTCGGCTGTGAAGTCTGTCCTCCTCCTCCTTTTCCTTCTACCCCGACTTCCACCCTCTCTTTCTCTCACTCTTTTTTTTCGCCCTCTACCTGGAAATTAATTTGGTCTCCTCCAGATGCCTATCAGTGCTGAAATGCCCCCAGAAATAGATCCACAAACAGCAGCTCAGCCAAAACGCTGTCGCTGCCTGACAGCTTTTAGCAGACACACACACACACACACACACACACACACACAGCTGGATGGAGAGGGAGGGGAAGCAGATGGAGAGATGGATGGAGGCATGGATGTAGGCAGGGAGTAAATGGTGAGAGAATGGAAGCCTGGTAGGAGGAGAAGATGGATGGATAAGGGGTGAAATTAATAGATGGATTACCTACAAATTTGTACACTTTATTGCCTAAACAAACCATCAGTTTTCAGATTGATTCCCTTCCTTGCAGGCAGCCATTGGTTTCTGTTCATTTCTATGAAATCAGCTCGCAGCGTCTCGAGGCCTGCTGAGAGATAATCCATCACAATAAAACATTTAATCACCCCCCCACCCCTCCACATCAAACTTAAAGCATCAACAGATGATCCCTTTACAAACTGGAGCTGCTTTGAAGACTCTACTTTGTGGTGCATCCAAGGACACATCTGGGATTTGATCAGTTATTTGATGAAATTATCCGCAAAAGAAACCCAACTGAGTTTGTTATTTTCTTGATGCTGCTAATGCGTCTGACTTCAGATGAGTGTTTTCATCTCGTCTTCTCTCCACAGACACTGTTAGTTCCCTTTTACCGCCTCAGCTTAACCGAGTTGTTTGGAACTGAAACACAACCAAACCTTAACCAACTTCAAAAAAAAAAAAAAAAAAAAAAAAAACAATCTGTTATTTATTTGTCATTTGTACTTAGACATTTTTCATTTGTGTTTGCGTGCATAAGACCATCTGCTTTCCTGTTCCCCGTTTCTGTTATTGATTATTATTATTATTATTAGTTCTTGTTTTAATCTTGATTTAATAAAAAGGACAGTCAGTGCAGCAGGAATGAGTCCTAAAACCAAGACATTAGTTAGCTTCCTGTATCCTGGTGACATCTCTTGAGATGAGGTCCGTCACGTTTAGATTTTAATTCTGCTTCTGTAAATACTCCAGAAAACCAAACTAGTTATCAGTCCACCTTTACAGGGGGGTCAGAGGTCAGAGCTGAATCAAACTACGGAGTGGAGTTGTAGTCTGGAGCCTTACATTAGCTTTTTACTGATGCTGTATGTATTTAAGCTTAAAACACATGTGTTAACCTCCCATAACACGTAAAGCCTACAGTCTGTAATTTGTCCATTGGCCATCTTGAATTTTACCTGCTCTTTACTCTGTCCTGATTGGATGGTAGAGTCGGTCAGTCACATGGTAGCAACAACCCCTGCCATTAAAAAATAAGTTATACTGAGGAAGACTTGGGACCATGTTCCCGTAGATGTTGATGATTTCCTGCAGTGAAATAAATCCCATTTGCTGCCTGCAGGAAAGCAGGGTGATGCCAACATCCTGTCCGTCGTCAGTTATTCATCACACCTGTACTGTTAAACAAGCAAATGCACAAACAAAGACCAATATGAGTGATCCTCCTGCTCTCAGTCAGTCTGTCCGACCTGGGGACGTGTGTTCAGGACTCCAGGACAAGCCAGGACCTGAACCTCCTCACCAGCCTCTGGAACGAATCCATCTTTTGATTTGTAATTCAGGAAGTAAAAACGCTCCAATCTTTTTCTCAGGAACTCAGAAAATCTGCTTTCTGCCCAAAAACAGACACAAGCAGGTAGTTTGATGATAAGCTGATAAAATCCATCAGTTGGGGGCCTGAACTGAGATCTGAACCAGGATCCCTGGCAGGCAAATCTGGTTTCGTTTTGTGATAACACAGAACTGTGATGGGTTTTTTTTTTATTATTATTATTATTCATTTTGGGGAAGGGGTGTTTTGAATGGCAGCCTCCCTCCAGAGACCTCAGGGAAGACTTCAAATTAAAACAAACTTTTCACTCACACACTTCTGAATGACCAGGACATTTGATGCCACAGTTTTTGTGAACGTGGTCTGAGAGCCTGAGGAGGCATTCACAGCCTCACAGCACTATTATAGCATTATTCTTTTTTGGGCTTTAAAACGAGAAAATCATCCAGACTGTTGTGGTATCAGTTTATGAATAAGTCTGACGGGAACCTTGTCTTCCTCAGACAGAGACGGGCGCTGGCTTTCATAGTCTGCACAAGCTGTAAAAATCACTGGATTTCCTTTGAGAAATCTCAGACAGTTTCACCCTCAGCAAGTGAGCACAGAGGCCGAGGTAATATCAGATAATAAGTCTCACTCTCAGCAGCGTGAATCCAACTTCTTCCTGTCAGGTCGGAGCTTCCTGCCTCCGCAGTCCAGGACAAATTAGAGGATAAAACCCTCTTGGTAGCAGAATGGGTGAAAGCAAAAGCTAGACAGCAGTGAAGTGTAATTTCAACGCCATACATTTGACCTCTGACCCCCACCCGCCTGCTCCCTGTTCTTTAACAGCACATGTATGCAAATAGCCGGCTGCTAATCTGCTGCTCAGCAACGACCTGATACCTTTGACTCCAGTCATAGTCGTGCTGTAAGCCTGTGGTAATAAAGCCTGTAAACGCTGTGATGATCAGAGCACTGCCACTCTGGACAGGAGCTTCAGATAAACGTCAAAAATGTGAAAATCTGAAAACATGACTCAGGAGTTCGGATGCTGCTTGTTTCTCATTTTACCCGACGACAGTCACACTACCAAAATCAAACACAAGCCCAAAATCATCATGATACTAACAGAGACGTGTCCAGATACTGACCAAGAATGATATGCAATAGTAAATGTCTGCATTAAAATTTCAACTTCCATATTTTGATTTGTTGATACTTCCTATTAACGAAGTTAGTTCAGATCTGGAACAGTCTGATTCTCTGACTCCTTCTGTGTGTTTATCCATCCATTCTCATCCTCCATCTTTGATAGTGACGTCTAGAGTCACGTCTCCACATCGGACGCTCCTATTGGCTCCGGTGGTTGATGTCACAGCCATTCAGAGTGTCTCTGGATCAGTCCTGTATGTTTCTGAGTTTATTGTGCTGACAGAATAAAGACAATCAGATATTTAGAGCTGATGTTTCATCATTAATGAGCAGAACTCCTGATCAGATAAAGAAAGAAACTTCAGATCAGCTTTAGAACAACACAAACACATGAGAGGAACTTTTCTTTGGTTATTCTGCTTTACACAGTTTTTATCAGCAAAATAAGGAAATTGTTTCTTGTATGGAAAAACACAACAGTATTAAAAAACTGAAACACAGACACAATCCTAAATCCCTGAGACTAACAAGACTGCAGCAACACTGGAGAACAGATCCAGCATGAATGGAAACTAAAGTAAAAATTCAACGAAGTTTCCTGAATATTGTTCCTAAGTGAGCATTCACATTCCTGTCAGGTACATTTTTGCGTGAACAGGTGTCACGTTATTAAACCCGAGGACGTCTGACTGAAATAAAAACCCTTGACACGTCAAGGCAGCGAGGGCCGGGCGACCTTAGCAGGCAGTTATCAGCTGCAACCTTTTTTTCCCAACAACAACAACAACAACAACAACAGATGTTAGTGTGGAATAAAAAAAAGAAAACAACCTTCGTCCACATGAACAACACTGCCTGGATCATGCTGCAGTCGAGGCTCCAGCCAAAATATGAGAGCCCAGTGATCTGTCTCAGACCCTCTCGTCATGTTTGATAACACTTTACTGCACTGAGAGAAAATAACAGAAATGATACTGGAATCCGTTCACATCTCTGCACCACATCACCGCTGTTACAGCCATCACAACACAAGACCAGAGAAAGGAAGTTGGACATTTGATTCCACCAAATCGTCTGAAATCCAAACGCTGACTGAACAGGTGTAGTCATTGCTAAATGAACGAGTGATTTATACATTAAAATCATGTAAAATAACCACCGCAGTAAAGGAAGAACTGACTACAATCGAACTGAGGTGATGACGACATGTAGATAAATTAGGATCGACAAACACAAAAATCTGTCATTTAAATTCTACCAAAAAGCAAACGGAACACAATAGAACCCAGCAGAAATCTGGTAGTATGTATTATCAGCTCTAAATTAACAGGGGAACACACACAGGATGTGTTTGATTGTCATCCCTAAATCAACAAATGTAAAAACTAAAGATGATCTACAAGTGAGAAAAATATTCCACCACCACCACAGACAGGACTAGAACAGGGATTATTCATTTTAAACAGGTGTAAAATATTAAACTAGAGAGTGAAATGTGTCTCCCGCACACCGGTTATGACAAAAGGTGACAAAAAAAAAAAAAGCTAAGATGGAACGGTATCAATTGATCGACGGATGGATCTTTAAATCAACAGGTGAGTAAACTGTGAATCAGCACTGAGACATGTCGGTGCAGTATTCTGGTCTCTCTCTGCAGAAACACAACAGGTGTAAATATAAACACACCATCACATCGTGGAAAATGTACCCATCAAATCAGTGAAGAGACTGAACCGCTCACTCTGATAGAACACAACTCCACGCAGACAAAAACATCTTGGATATAAAATCAGGCATCAGCAGAAAACATGTTTACACACAGAAACCCTGCTCTTCATATTTCCACCTTAATAATCAGTGAACCAGCTTTGAGGTCATGTCCAGGTCTGCTCAGTGTGACCTGCGCACGCACACACACACACACACACACACGCACACGCACACGCACACTCAGGTTTGATGCTCATGCTTTCCTCGATGCTCACACACCTTGTCTGCTCTAGAGCATCAACACACTGCATGGCTTTCTAACCTGCACGCGTGCCCATGCACGTGAGGTGAGGTGCACACACACACACACACACACACACACACACGGGGCAGGTGAGGCGAAGACAACAGCAGGTCAAAGACGGTGCTTCGTTTTCCCTTCACACTCACAACAAGCGACCTGTTACCCAGCCACGAGCCCCTCCGTCTGACACACACACACACACACACACACACACACACACACACACACAAAAACACACACAGGCGCGCACGCTCTCACGCGGGCACGCACGCCTCGGCTCTCCTCTGGAAAGGGGACCAGGATCCTCCTGACACCTCGAGGCTCACGCTAAAAACGCCAAGCGACGCGGAACCGGTGCCGCCCGGCGGGCTGCCGGTTCGCTCGAAGCCGCTCGTGTGCAGCTGTAAACAGGCAGAGGAGGAGGAGGAGGAGGGGGAGGAGGAGTGAGTGTGTGCGGGAACACAAATCCAAGCCCCGTTACCGTTCTCTCCGTGTCGGGTCCTGCTGGATGCTCGGCTTGGTGGGCGCCATCTTCCTGCAACAATTATTTTGATTTCTTACTTTCTCCTCTTCTCCGCTTCCTTCTCCTCGGATCTATTTGGACGCGGAGCCGCGGCGGTGCGCTGCGCCCTGACAGCAATGCGTCATGGTCGGCGTGTTAAGACAAAGCCATGTCCGTGTGTGCAAACGTGTGAATGTGTGTGTTGTGTTGTGTGTGTGTGTGTGTGTGTGTGTGTGTGTGTGTCAGTGTGTTTGGGCGTGCGTGCGTGCTATGCGTGCGTCTCCTGCTCGTCTCTCTCCTCCGCCGCCGCCGCTCAGGAGCGTTGAAACAACGGGCGGTGGAAGAGGCAGGGACCGGGCTGCAGCAGCAGCAGCAGCAGCGGCGGCGGCAGCTGGGGCATGCCGAGCGGAGCGAGGGGGAACCCGGGGTGGATGGCTCTCAGATCCCGCTGTCTCTCCCCCCTCGTCCTCTCTGTCTCTCGGCACACATGCACAGCTTCCTTCGGTTTTGGCACTACAGAGGAATTTCCTGCATGCGCTCCGGAGAAGGAGGAGAAAAAAAAAAAAAAGAGCCAAACAGGCGCGTCAGATCTTTACATTCCCGCCGCCGCTGCAGCGTCTACATCCCCGGTAAAATCCCCGCGGCGGAGCGGCACTCAGCGGCCAAAGTCTCTGTGGTTTTTCGGAGCATTTTTCCTCCTCTGGCTGCTGACTGGGGAAAAAAAAAAAAAAAAAAGACACCACACATCCCCGGTATTTTCTCCAGCCCCGGCGCAACAACGCCACTCAGTTGCAGTTAGAGTCAGTTTGTGTGTGTGTGTGTGTGTGTGTGTGTGTTATTCTTTATTTAATTCCCCCCCTCTTCCTGTATTACAGGTTGCACCGTGAGGTTATTATACAATTATTAAGCATCAACAAAAACAACCTACCACCCAACATGTGCAGGGGGTGATGGGTCATTTATTTGGATAGTTGCCCTGTAAATCAGATCTATGCACACACACACACACACACACACACGCACGCACACACACACCTCCTCTCCACCTCCATGTCATAATAAACACATCACAGCCAAAGTCTCACTTCAAATTCCAAAAGCAGGAGACAACTGTCATTTTCTGAAAAGCTTCTGTCACGATAAGAAACCGATCTTGGTTTGGTTTTTTTGGTTTTTTGGGGTCTTGGTTTTTTTTTTTTGGTAAATTTGGACAAAACTCTGAACATCAGGGCACCCTGCTCCTCTTTAAAATTTCAGACCAGTGAATTTTTCCTCCAGGCTTTGATGTTTTGCGTGTCAGTGATGGCTCATTATCCTCCAACAGAAACCGCCGCCTGCGCTCTCTTTTCTCTCCCTCCAACATTTATTTAAATTCTTCCCCTCCTTTTTATTTTTTATTTTTTTTATTTAAATGTATAATTCATTGTAACCTAATCGGTGCACTGTGTGATTAACCCTAAGGCTGCAGCCGTGGAAGCTGAAAAGCTCTCCCTCTCTGTACCAATGACCTGTCAAGGTCAAAGGCATGCTGGGTATTCTCCACACAAACACGGAGTTACAGGCAGTGCTGTGGCAGAAAATAAAGACCTGAGGGAGGGGGAACCTTGACCTGCAACTGTCCATCGTCATGAGCCCGAGCACCCCCCCCCTTTTTTTTTTTTCCTCAGACATGGAGGAAAAGGCGCCGGCGTGTGCAACCGTCTCGGTGCGGCCGCCACGGTGGCAGCAGGTGCAGTGATTTACAGCAGCTGCTCTGACTCGTTTCAGCAAAAACGCAGGAAGTTAAAGGTGGATTCTCAAATCCTACCCAGGTTTCGTGACACGAGCTTGGTTTTCAGCCGCAGTTGATCCACCCGTGTTTGAAATTGCAGTCAAAAGCAAAAGCAGATGGCAGCATGAGAGTCCCAAAGCTGAGAGGTCACAGGTTTGACCCCCAGCAGCAGCAGCAGTGGCCTCACCTCGCCCTGAGCTGCACTGTCATTTTGTCACTCCAACATTTACATTTTTGGGATTTTTGGGGGTTTTGGGGGATAAAAACAAACCAAAGAACCGGGGCCATTTTTTTTCCCCGGACTCTAGGAGCCCGACGGCTGACAAGGAGTTTGGCTGCTCCTTCTCCCTCCATCTCTGCTCTGCTTACTGAGAGCAGTCAAATGGAGGCGACGTGGATAATGGAGCGTAATGTATAAACATATTAGCTCCCAGCTGTTTGTTGGGGGAAACATTATGTATAGAGAGAGGGAACAGGGGCAGCTAGACGGCGTGGGGGCAAATGAAGACGCATGATCTGAAGACGGGGAGATTTTGTTTTGGTTTTTTTTTCTTCCCCCCCAATTTAAAAACTGTTTGAATGAGACAAGCTTCAAAGCACTAATCTAGAAGCCAATAACAAGTGAGTTCAGCGATTGTTTGTTGGGACTATGCTTCAAAACAGCCAGTCCCAAACTTGGGGTCTGGGGGCCTCAAAGGGACTTCTGTCGGGTCCCCGGCTGCCACATGACAACACAGTTAAATTCCAGCAGCTTTTATGTCAGGAGAAATGAGCTGAAAACGTGTCAGACCAGTATAATCTAATTTTCCTTTCTCACATATGGACACAGACATACAGTCCACTACCCAAAAAAGTCCTCCCTTATAGGGGTCTGGAGTCTGTGTGTGTGCCCAGAAGCCCTGCTTTAAATAACAATACAGCCCTTATTCTCCTCGTATTTGTTGCTTTAGAGGGGCTGAGACCCTCGGGGAGGCCCCAGCTGTGATTTACGTGGTGTTTGCTCCCCATAGCTTTTGGACTTTAGCTGCACTCCATAATATGGAGAGTTTTCAGACTGGGGGGTGTAATAAGAAAAGAGTGTGTGTGTCTGTGTGTGTCTGTGTGTTTGCCCCCCCTCCAGGGCTTCAGATGATTAGAAAAAACAACACCACTGAGCTGCCGGACAGGGAGGGGATCATTCAGAATCAGAGTGGAGGGGAAATGGGGAAATAACAGGGGAGACAGATGAAGTGAATTGTCACCAGAAAACAGGACTGAAGGAGCGGCGGCTTCACAGTCAGCAAGAAAACACTCCACACATTTCTCTCTTCCTCCCAAAATAACTCAGCCCTCTATTTCCCATAAATCATAAATCTCTTCTCTTCCCATTGAATTAGCTGAACCTTCCCTGAGAATTTTCCCTCTGAATTACCAGGACTTCACTCTTAAATGGTTCAACCGCTTGTCCTTTTTTTTTTTTTTTTTTTCCCACTGAATCACCTGCAACCTGATTCCTCTGCTTATCCTCTGCCACCTCATCCCTCGCTCTTTGCTTTTACATACCCACTCATGTGTGTATAAAACTTCCTTTGAAACAGAAAAAAAATAAATAAACCAGCAATATTGAAATTAATCTTCAAAGTCACCCACAAGATTCTCCCTTTCCTCTTCAGGCAACACAAAGAATGTTTTAAAAGGCAAATAAGTGACGAAAAAAGGCCAGATTTTTTTTTTGTGACATTTATCGGAACACGGGCCCCGCTGATAAAGGATAAAACCACCTCTGTCCAGGTTTGTTCATGGAGCAGAAGGATGGAGGTGCATTCAGGGGTTACAGATGACTTTTAAAGCTTTGATGTAAAATACCAACTGATAGCCAGAAAATCTGAGGCTCATTCCGTGATACCTCAAGAAAAAAAAAAAAAGATCAAACCAAAATAAGTGTCCACTGAGTTAGAGATGCCCAACTGTACCTGAACAAAAGAAATGTCCCATAAAGAAACTGGTGTGATAATCCGATGATTTTTGCAGATTAAACACAAATACCAAGGAAAAATCTGTTAAAAATCTAATTTCAAACTCACTTTAAAATGCACAAACACTTTGGGATTATTGGGGTAATTCCTTCTTTAGATGCGGATCTGATCACTTGTATTTATTTTTTTACATTAACCTCCTTTTTCCTCACCGCACTCATAAGCTACAGGTCGTTCTTTCTTTTTCCTGCAGCTCCCCAACATACCTTTGCTGGTAGGCGGTGATTCCCTGCACGCTCTGCGGGGTCCCGTTCGTGGCTCCGGGGACCGGCACCGGCACCCGACCCACCGGGGGTCCGGTCACCATCCCGCCGCCTCCCCCTCCGCCTCCTCCGCCTCCACCCCCGGCTCCGGCTCCTCCGGCAGCCGAAGCCGTCACCTGGACGCTGAAATCCGGGAAGATCCTGATCATGGTCCCGGCACGTCTCCGCTGCGCTCCGGCGTCTGTTAACTACCTCCTCCGCTTCTTCCTCCCAGCGCAGACCAGTGGCCTCTCTACTGGGAGCACTGGTTCAGCAGTGGGCGGAAAACAGCAGTCTTCTTCTTGGTGTTTTTATTCTTCTTTTATTCTTAAACCTTCGGATGTAACTCTCATCGGGCAAATCCTGATCATGGTCCCAGTGCGCAAAAACAAACAGTCACCAATCGATGGATCAATAAACAAACAGGACTGCTGAGTGAATAAGAGCAGAAATGACCATAAACCCCTTTTTCCTGGAGTATTTCTTCTCGCTTCTCTCCTTCAGAGGTTCCCCCCCGGG
>CM068488.1:915000-1007500 GCA_034769265.1 Remorina albescens
ACCAATCAGACGCCTCCTGATGGGACCATTGATGACATTGTGGACGGCACTTTGCATCCTGATTATTACTGATCTGATGAGACAATTTTCAATCTTATCTTTTCTCACTCACAGTTAGCCGACCACGCTAACCAACAGTAACCAATCATGGACTTTTATCATCCCTTAGGTGTGGCGTTTGTATTTTTGGCTCCGCCCCCCCCAGGAGGACGACCTCAGCGCTCTGCCTCCGAGACGTATTTAATAGAGCAAAAACTGTCATTTGCATCCTGACATTTTCAGCACGGGGAATCGAACCCAAAACTCTTGGCTGCTACCCCCCCTTTATTACTCCTCTCCTGCTTATTGAGCCATGCAGGACAAATTTTCAATATTTCATCCTCCTCTGGACTCGCTGAAACCCCTGCAGGACCCCTGCAGGGGCTCCGGGCCTCGCTTTGAGAGCCCCTAATAACCCACAGTTCTCGTCTGTCCTCCGAAACAAAGCATTGCACTAATAAAACGTCCCAATTGAGCTGATTAAATACCAATAAAAACACACAGCTCGCCACCCTGCCAGCCTGCAGTCTAAATTGGATCGCAGCTCTAACCAGCAGCTTCTAATGAAAACCACCGCCACAACCGAGCCGCGCTCACCCACAATACAGTTTACCTCTCTCTCCCCATTTCTTGCACTGCCTCGCTCGCTCTCTGTAATGAAATCAAATGAATTGGACTGGAGGTTTCAGGGGAGACATGCTGGACCCCCTTATGGAATTACGACTGAACAGAGAGAGAGTGTGTGTGTGTTTGTGTTTGTGTGTGTTGTTGTTGTGTGCATGTCTTTGTATTGGATGTGATGTTTGTCCCTGTATTTCCTAAGTATGACCACATGACCACCAGCTCATGATGTGTGCATGTATTATACATTTGACATGATGTGCATTTAGCTCTGCAGTGTGTGTGTGTGTGCACGCACGTGTGTGTATGTTTGTGTGTGTACATTCCAGGCTGTATTAGTGAGCTGTGACCAGCTAAAGTACAGCAGACAGAATCAGGACAGTCAACCTGCTGTTATCCCTCAGGACAACAGACACACACACACACACACACACACACACACACACACACACACACACACACACACACACACAGACACACACACACACACACACACACAGACACAGACACAGACACAGTTCCAGCAGCCAAACAACAAACAGTCAGGCTTCACAAACACTTTCTCTCTCTTTTGTGGTGCGTTCAGGTACAATTACGATTTAACATACTGTATGCATTTCTTTGCTTTCCACAGCTGCTGTATGCCTACAGAAGCAGATATCAAATAAAAGAAGATTAAACTGGGTGCTCGTGTACATGGTGAACATATCGTGCTGCTCTTCAAACAAAGATCTCATACAGCTGGTCTAAAGATCATCCTGGGGGTCTGGTCCTTCAGGCTCGCACCATGAAATGTCCCCGGTTTCATTCTGGCTTAAGATCATAGCAGCTTATCTCCAGCCACATTCTACCGTCACTATCAAAGAAACAGCAAAATATCTCAAAAGGAAATAATCTCAATATATTGTGAAACGAAAATGACACATTTCTCCACCAAGGCCCAACAATCTCAAACTCGTCTGTCGGATCTGGATTACTATCAGGAACCAGATTATTATCTGCATGTGCACCAAATCACCATAAATGTGACTGATTTTTTTACATGACTTCCAGAGGACCTGATGTAAATGTCAACCAGTGGCAGATCACGCAATTATAATGAAGTTTAAGGATTGTTCCTGGTTCGGATACTAAAATCAGATTTAGGAACCATTTCTCTGGTATATCCCTCCACCAGGAGAGATGGATTTATTTACATTTCTTCATCGTAATATAAATGAAATCACAATGTGGCCAACACCCAAACAGCAGCTGCAATTATTTTAGAAAGATAAAATCTGTCACAGCATTGTTGTGAATTGTTAGCACCAGAAGTGTGTTGGCCTAAAGTGTTTGAAAAGCAGCAGTGAGCTTTAACATACAGTCCATGACATATCCTGTAATGTCGAAAGGAAAATTATGTCAGGACGATGTGAGAAACATTAATAAACCAAAAAATGAAAGTGAATCTTCCTCAGATTTGACAGTTTTAGGATGTGGATTTTCTTTCACATTTCTCCTGAATATCAGCAGTAAAATTCAAACCTTTGTCACAGCAAGGCAAAATTATTTTTCTCCCTGAACACACACTCTTTCAAAGTCAGCATCCTTATTCACACACACACACACACACACACACACACACACACACACACACAAATGCACAGCGCCACCATCAGCTGTCAGTTTTTCTGACTCGCTGTAAAACGCAACAAAAGTCAATAATTTCCCATCATGTCTCTCTAAATCCATTTTGGAGGCAGCCTGTCATCTCCACAGACACACGTGTCTTTCTGTTGAGCCGACCATCAGCCCGTTAAAGATCACACGTCTCTGTTTCCTCATTTGATTTCCCCCATGTTCAGTCCAAGACAACGGAGAAATCATAATTTTCTTGTTCTAAAGATATGTTCGCAGACACAAACGAACGCACTGCTTTTCCACCGAGGGATGATTCATGAACAAAAAGCCCTTCTGCAACAGATGACAAGTGTTGCCAACTTTTTTTATTGTGACGTTTCAAAAAGAGCCGACAGTCGCATTTTGCCCGTGTTTAAGCTGCTTCCCCTCACGATCACTTCATTGTCTAATGAACTATGAATGAACAAGAAATAAACATATTTCAGTCCAATTTGTGTCTAAACGTCAATCATTTATTGAAGTTATCATTTTCAGCCCTTCAACGTCTACAGTTGCCATGGTTACAGATGTTGTCTATGGACAGGTGAGAGGAAGAGGCAGTGAGAAGTTGTTTGTACCCAACACTACAAGGGTCAGGTACAAACAAGCATCCTGCTCTGTTATAACACAGCAGATCGGCTTTGATCAGCAGACCAGGTGTCATTCACCAGCTCTGAACCACGTCACTCACTCACTGTCACTGTGGCAGCGATCTGTTTTCTCAGCAGCTGGATTCACGAGCACACCGTCCGGGTCCAGCAGCTGAAACATCAGTTAGCATTAACGCCAGACACATAAAAGTCAACAAACCTGGAAGACCTCCCGAAACAGGAACGTGGACTAACATTCGTAATAGAAATAACACGCTGCACAGTACTGCATTAACTCGACTACTTGTCCTTTCGTTCGGGTACGGCAGATCACAGTCCCGCTGCATTGTTACTATGGCAACAACGTAAAAGGTTACGGTGATGTTATGGTGGGCCTCCGCTGTGGGGGGTCCAGGGAAGGTAGCCCACACACGGAGACGTACACTCATGAAAACTAATAAAAGCCACAACAATTTACAGATGATAATAAATTCAATCTGTAGAGCACTTTCAGCAACGTTCAAAGATGCTTTACAGGAAGTAAGTGAATCCAAAACAAAACACACAGAATAAATGTCTGTGAGAAGTCTCATAAATGCCTCCCATGCAGAAAACAGGTAGCAACAGCACACATTATCAGGAGCCCCACTTGGGGTTTCTGGGGGTCCCGAAATCCAAGTTTCCCTATAAAATCTGACGCAGTGGACCACAGTAGGAAACAATAGAGTCTGTAGGAACAAACAAATCACTGATGTGTTTGCACAGGAGGCTGCTCAGTGATGTGTTTGTGTGCTCATACAGACTTCTCAGATTCAGGTTAGCGATGGTTAAGAGCTCCATTTAGCAGCTTTAAACTACAGAACTGTTAGACAGTAGCATGAGCAAATGTCTTCTCCGCGACTTGAGCATCATTTCAAGAAGTTGAAGTCAGTATCAGTCAGTGAGACACTCAGGTCACCCTGCCAACCAATCAGAGAGACAGACAGGTAACAGCACAGACAGCCAATGACAGCCGCCCACACGGACAGCTGAAAATGACAGCTAAATCTCTCTGCCCTGTAATCTAACTAATAATGTTAGCATCTTAATATTTTCCCTCTCCCAGCGTTGATGGATGAGGTCAGGCTGTGACTCCCCCAGCTGAGGTCAAAGGTCAACCCAGAGCCTCAGCTCTCTGGTCTGACACTGTAATGGGAGCTGAAATATTAGTCCTAAACGCCTGCGAACCCCCCGACACTTCAGCACAGATGATGAATTAACTGCTATGAGGAATTACAGATGGAGCATTTTGCAGGCATACACACACAAAGCTTCCACTCATATACACACATACACACACACACACTAATCTACACACCTCCATATGCAAATGATTGATAATGGACATGATGGACATCAACTTTATATCTTCTTTTCTCCCCATTTCCCACACACACTTTTCTTTCCATATGCTAATGATTGATTGTGGTCTCCGGTTGATGCTGGCATCATCATTGCTTTTATTTATTCAGCTGTTCTATGCGGCTCTCGGCCTCTCACCATCTTCTATCAAATTGTTTTTTAAATGCATTTTGACGACTAATGTGAAAATGCTATCCGGCTATAACTCTATAAAACCATATTAAAATGCATTCTTAAACACACACACACACACACACAAACAAAATCAGCAGGCTCCTGGGGTCACACACACACATATATGTCCTTAAAGTTTTTATTGATGCCTGAAGTTGCATTTATGTGATCTTATCAGATTTTTTTGGGCATGTAAAATTAAAAACAATGAATAACCATAAAGCATAATTAAATATTTTAACCAAAGCAACAATGAATGACGTTTCCTAACATGTAATATATGAATCAGAGCCTGATATCTCATCCCTGTTTCCAAAAACTATTAAAACACAACAGTGTTCATCACCATGAACACACACACACATTTGCAACACAGTGCCAGGAACACACCACAATGCCATCAAATGTGAACCAATTCCCAACAAATGCTTACAAATTCTTCATCGTCCAAAGTGTTCAGAAATCTAAACAGGTTTTTGAAGATTTTTATCTTTAGCAGGAACCAGAGAGTCTTGAGCTTAGAGCCACCGTAGGTCGGATAATTCACACTGATGAATTTTGGCTTGCAAGGAAGACAAACAGCAACCTCAATATTGACAAAAGTCAGTTGATGCAAACCAGCAAAATAAGGACAAAAATAATACAAAATCTTTGTTTAGACCAACAATAAGGTGGACGTGAGGGTCAAAGGTGAGTTAACAGCAGAGAGAGTCTCATTAGACTGAAGAGACTTTCCTAACTGACAACAGAATGAAGACAAAACTCAAAATGAAACCAGATTTTAATCGTTTTAAACTGCTAAAACTGACCACAGAGAGCGGAAATGTCCCAACCGGCCACCGTAGAGAGCAAACACAAACACAGCAGACTAGCATCATGCTAATTGCGTATTCAACCATTTTACTATAGAAAAGAACAAAAACCGCAAAAACTAATTGTAACTCCAATAAAAACGTTTAATCCTTCGGCTCGCTTTTCAGTGACTGGGAGCAAAGAAATGGCCAAAAAATAAAAATAAAAAATAAAACAAGAAAATACATTCAAAACCAGCAAGATGGCGGCGTGTAGGAGTCTTACCTCAGAAGTCGGGTGGTCCGTTAGTTCCTCCATCACATTTAAATCCTTTTAGTCCGCAAGTGTCCACAAAAAAACGAATATTTTCCAGAAAGGTGTTCCCGATTACGGATAAAATCCGCCGCAGCCGTCTTCCGGTTTTTCGCGGTTGTAATTGATGACGCCGGCGACGTCATTAAGGCGTCCGTTAATTTATAGATACGTAAGTGGGCGGAGCCTGTTGTCGGCCGCAACCTGAGCACGGGGCTCTGATTGGTCAATTTGGTTCAGAGGCGGGAAGGCGATTTAAAGAAACAGTGTGTTACAATCATTAGCAGAATATCAGCGATTGTTATAGTTATTATTATTATTTCAAACTCTGCCTCACATATAAGGCCAATATACCGAAATACACTGAAGATATACTGTGTTTATGCATCATTTATGTATTATGTACGTCTCAATATTTGTCTACACAACAATATTTACTTGTTTTTGTTGGTTCTCAGACTGTTTTGTCTGTTTGTGTTGTTTTCAACACATGATCCCAACAGGCGTTTTAGTAATAATTTTTTGAAAGTCTGCCCAGAGCCACATTAAGATGTTGCTGTGCCCCCGGGCACCACATTCTAATTCCCCATGATAATCATAAGGAACTCCAATAATTTCTACAGAGCCACCACAGGACATCCAGAGAAAAGACAAACAAAAGAAATAAACATTTCTCCTAAATAACAAGAAAGAGCGTTTTTATTGGGGCCACCACTGAGGAGGTCCAGACAGGAAACAGAAAAGGCAAAATAAAATGAGATTTTGTTCATCAGCTTTTTTTTTTTTTTTTTCTTTTATGGAAAAACAACTTGTCAGTCTCACAGTTTGAGAAGGACGAGATTAAACACTGAGAATGAAGGAATGTTTTTAAAATCCATTTCTCTCAAGAGCTCAATAATTTCTATGGAACAGCCTAGAGGGCATTCAGAGACAAGACTAAACATTTTTACAATCTGTCAAAATTAGAAGCTTTTACTCTGGCACTAAAATAATGAGATAAAACGTTCAACTGACAGGAATCTTCTGGTTTTGTACAGCGTGGAGACTTTTAATCCAACATTAACACGACTAACAAAGGCACACCAGGCACATGCAACGGGTAATAAATCACATTAGGTAGCAGCTAACTATAGCTGCAAATTTGATGTTGCCTCTTTATCATTTAGTTCATCTATATTTATTAAAATCACTAAATTTACAAATGCACGGTCCTCATGGAGAAAGGAACAGAGTTTTACATTCATTTATGTGACAATTGTAGCTCAGGGAGACAGTGCAGAGATGAAGTTTGAAATTAGGCTTGAATTAAAAACAGAAATATGAGCCAGTTAGTTCATGGACGTGCCTCATTTTGGAGGTCAAAGGTCTGTTGAAGTCACATTGCTGTGAGTGGTGTAAGTGGTGCGTTCAAGTGTACTCTGACATCTGAGATCTCACAGTGAGCCTTTGTTTGCATCTTTCTTTGACGGTGATTTTCTCCTCAGTGTTCTGACTCCGGCAGCTGATTATCCTCATCTCTGACACGTGGATGATTTGAATCCAAAGCCAAGTGGAGTCTCTCTTGAACACCTCCTCCTCCAATGTTCCTTCCACTTCATTCATTCAATCATCCATCTTCTTCCTCTTATCTGTTTCCAGGTCACGGGGGGGTTCTGGAGCCAATCCCAGGGCGGGGTCACCCTGGACAGGTCTCCAGTCCATCACAGAGACAGACAGAGACCAACAACCACTCAGACCTACGGACAGTTTAGAGTCACCAATGAACCCAAACATGATGTCTTTGGAGACTCCACACAGAAAGGCCCCAGGCCGGGAACCGAACCCAGGACCTCCTTGTTGTGGAGAAACAGCCGCTGTGCTGCCTGCACTAAAATCAATCTGAATATTTCTGTATCAAAACTGGAACGATCCTCGTTCATAAAAAAGAGCCATCTATTCTTGACTGTGATTGATTATCTGGGCCTTTTAAAGTTGATTTTCTTTGAACCAACTCCCACCTGGAGTAAAAAGGGTGAATTTAAAAAGAGATGTAATTTTGAAAATGGTCAGTGGGTGGTGTAAAGTGTGTCCAATTAGGAATTAATGAACTAAAACATGTAAAATCACTGGTGTCTGATTGTGTAATAACTGACTTTACTCGGGGAGTTCTGACCACCCCCTCTCTACAGGTATTGAGACTTTCCCACATTCTATGTTTAAAATTACTATCAATTTTACTTCCCACTAAATGGATGGAGAAAAAATATTTTTTTTTATTATCTGTGATTAAATCTGAATATTTTTAATAAAAGTTGACTTTGCATGACAGAAATCACAAAGGAGAACACCCTGACTTGACCTTGGTGTCCCGTGGTCCTAATCCAGGATTAGACCTTCAGGTTTGTCCTGGTTCTGGAGTCAGGGAGTTACAAAATCTCTGAACCTCCCTCTGACCTTCAGCCAAAATGAAGCCTCTGTTCATCTGCAGCACGTTGCGGCGTCGATGGATCACTCTGACTGCAGAGAACAAACCCTTGATGACTTCAGCTGATAATATACATCCTCTAATGTGGCATCAGCTTATAAGCAAATCTGTTTCCAATCTATCCTTCCATTTCTTCCTCTCGTCCCCCAGACTAAAGTACATTAAGGTGTAGGTGATGATGAGGGGATGGCTCTGCTCATCAGGGAGAAGAGGAAAGGGGAAAATGAAGGACGGATTGCGGTGGCTTTTCTGCAGCACTTTGAGAAGATCATTACAGCACAAGAAAAGACTCTGGAAAAGTACGTTCGTTCTTACAGCTCGTCTCATTTTCATTTAATACTGATGCAAATGGTTTAAAACATGACTGGGCCTTGAAGCATTTCTTATAATACAAATACTTTTAAATTGAACTTTGGTTCAGTGTTCCAGTGATTGAATCCCTCACCTGTCTGAGTTTTCCTGATGAACAAGAAACGCATCTCTCTCAGTGTACGAGCCTTTTTTTAATCTTAATCATTTTATTCTTGTGCTCCTTACATTGTCTTTTATTCCTAATATGTGTTCATTTGTTTTTATGTTACGATTCGTATCAGAATCATCACTTTCCTGAGTAAAGGCCTTAAATTTTATTTTTAATCATCACCTATATGAAGATATGTATGATGAATGTCTGTTCACAATACGTGTTACATGTTTTATTTTTATTCACATAACAATAAAATAAAGATACATTTGAAACTTTGATATGTCCGTCTCAGTTTTTCATTAAATTAAAACGTCTAACACACGCAGAGAAGTATCATATAATATATATATATCACACACATACACAGATATATGTGTGTGTAGCACATAAATAGTGAGAGGTCTCAGGACGGATATATTAACATGTCAATAAAAATATAATATCAACATAAATACAGAAGATTGTGCCTTGTATTTCTCCACAGATCAGCTGAGTAAGCAAACTTAAAGATTCAAAGATCCAACATAAAATATTTACTTAAACTGATATAATTGTTTTTCTCTGGCTATTTTTTTTTAGCAACTACAACACGTTTTTTCTTTCTGATCCCGATCTCAATCTGCTGCAGGTGAAATATCACAACAATCACCGTAAAGTTTTCAATTATGGAAACAAGATCTAAACCTGAGGTTGAGTCAGATTTTGCTGAAATATAATGAATTTGATAAATATTTGTAAATACACAAGAGGAAGAAAACACTTTTGATAGGAGTCAACTTCAGTCCACTGTTCACATTAATGAGGTTTAAAAAATTAACCTGAAGTGTCTGCGGCCGCTCGTCTGATGTGAATAGTGACAGAAGTTTGTCGCCCTCGTGCTCTTGAGCAAAGCAGCACTGGTTCGATTATAATTAAAAGAATTAAAGGCCGTGTTTGCGTCAGGAAGGTGTTGAGGTTGAGGACGCCCCCCCCCCCTCCACTAAGAGGAGGCAGATTCATTCAAGCTGTGGACAGTGAAAGTTTTGACATTTAAAGCCTTTAACTAATCAGTCTGTCTGCGTTTTATCCCTTTTCCTCAGACTTCACAGTGAGAGAGGAGATAATTTGAGCGCTCTGTCTGTTTGATGTACGGTAATCACATGTGATCTTTTCAACAGGGAGCCGGCCGTCTTGTTAATTTGACCGTCGGTGCGCGGCCGGACCCCCCCCCACACCCCCCAATCAGGCCTCTGCTTGAAGAGTAATTGCGGAGCCACCATGCTTCGATGCGCTCGACCTTTACGACCTTAAAAGCCATTTCCATTTTTCTGACCACAAAAAAAGAACATATCTTGTTAATTGCAAAAAGGCAAATATTCTCCCCTGCCCTGGCCCCCCCCAGTCCTTCCTCCCTATTTGATTTCCCTTTGAAGGCAAAACGCTGAAAAGCATTTCCATTTTCATTCATCAACGCTTATCAGTCATCTGAAGGCCCCTTCAGCCACAATCAACATCACAGCTCCAACCGAGAGGGACGCAACAATGAGAAACTATCAACAATCGCAAGAAGCAATTTGCTTTAATGTGAAGTGTATTTTGTTGCAGCTAACAGCTATTTTTTTAATCCTCTAACAGCTCTCCTGTGAAGACAGAAGGAAGTGTCACAGTGCAGCGTTACGACAGAGTTAAACACACATAGCCGAGGAGGACTCACTGTTTTTAATGACCACACACACAAACACTGCCTGAGGACCGCTGAGCCAGGCAGCACAGTCTGTTCACTGAAAACACACACGGCAACAATACATTTAAAACATATATGAACTATTACATTTCTGCAAAATTACAGCGTTCCAAAAGAAAAATGAGACAGAGAGCTGCTGCTCCGTCCTCCATCGAAGGACCTTCAGTGTTCAACGTTTGATTGTAGAGCACAAAGTGAAATCGTTCAAACCTTGAGGAGAGATGAGTTGGACCTGCCCCCACTGACGACCATCAGACTCCCTCTTGTCTTCGTGAAGGTCCCAGCTCTTAACCCCCCAAACACAGGAAGACTGTGACAACCAGAGGATGAACCCTTTAGATGTGAATGACCCGCATGACCTTGGTGTTAGCACCCTCCCTGGGAGAAACGTTTGGGCCCTTTACACCACCTAAATCATCTGCGGGTAGTTTGTTCTGTCGAATGTTTTCAGATTGTGACAGAAACTGACTCCACAGCCTGAAGGGCCTACTCGTTTTCTGCTGGACAGGAAGTTCAGTTTCGTTCCGGAGCCAATTCTTTAACAACAATAACTTTAGGCCCAGTTTCAAATGACAAGAGACTTTTCATCACCAGACCAACAAAATTCAGCTTTAAAGGATGTGATGAAGAACTGCCTCTACAATCAGGGACAAATTGCTTTGTGTGTTAGAGGGAGGTGCATACGGGCCTTCGCATTCAGTGGAGGTAAACGCCACTTATTGGCTTCCCCCCCGTCATTGTCCATCTATCTTCTCTGTGTCATCAGCGGCATTTTCTTGTTTCAACAAAATGACCTTCTGCTGATGAGGTAAACATTATTTAACATTTGGGAATAACCCTAAAGTGTGTGTTCATCATCATATCCAATCAACTCCTTCAGCTTTCAATTGTACTTCATCTCCTCAGGAGGCAAAACTTTGTGTCTGCGTGCACCGACCGACGGCGAGGCGGCCTGAGCTCGCCGCCGCAAACAAACACAGGTCTGATTAAGGGCAAAAAATAAATCTGTGCAAGATCAAAAAAATGTTAATGATGTATTTCTGATGATTGGGGGCCTGACACAGCGCTGCTGTCAAAAGAAAGTTTCAGAATTTCTGTGTTTTTAACCACTGGTGGGGGGATCGAGTCCGCAACCTGAAAATAAATAACACCTGCCTGCCAAACACACATCCGAACTCCATGTGGCAGCTAATGACTCGACTAACATTTAAGACCCTTATTTTAAGAGTTTGGTTGGAACAGATTTAACAAACGTAAGCACGTCTGAAAAAATTGGTCCTTCAACAAAACACAAGAAAATGTCTGATCAGATGAGAGATGTGGAAAATTATACTGATGCTCAGGAAGTTCATGCACAATATGCCACCGAGCCGAGGAAAAGGCAGCGACATGAAGCAGAGCGCAGATTTAAACACAGGACGACAGAAGAAAAGTCCTTTAAGCCTCTGGTGAGCACTTTAACTTCAGCAGAAATAGGAAGCGATGGAAAAAGAGGACAGCTAATGGTGCGTTTCCTAAAAACTGGTAATGCTAATGTGGGTTAACAAAAACTTACCTGTAGCTCATTAAAGGTCATCAGCTCAACGAAAAATTCCCTGAAAGAGACTGAGACCATAAACTCATCAGGAGAATGTTTACTGACGAAATAAATCAGGGAAACAGAGGGACATTTTCCCATAGACTTCAATAGAATCGGACTAAGAACAACACAGTGACGTTTTATTTATAGTCTTTGGCCGAAAAATTTAATCAAAACACCAAAAGCACAAACCACAGCTGTCCAAAATGTGTTTTTCCAATAAATTATGTTTATTTGTCAGCGGTTGGTTTTACATTGTAGTTAGCAGGAACCATGCAGTCAAGCTTTTTATACTAATAATAAAGATATTTCACATCACAGATCACGTACAGAAATGAACACAAACACCAAGCATACCTCCCTCTGCCTTCTACACCAAGGTTGGACACCTTTACATATGTACACAAGCTCAACATGAACCTTGCATGAAACGCGATTTGTTTCTCTTTTTCGTTGCATGTTTTCATCATCTAATTGGAAAGCCGTGGTTTTAATTAACAACAACAAAAAAAAAAAGGTAGAGGAAATAACAGAAGAGCAAGGCACACAATTATATTTTAAAGATTTCAAACCCTATTTTGTCCTACGCACGCACACGCACACGCACACAGACACACACACACACACAGACCTGTCTCAACACCAAACCCAAACCCAGCGTCACTGCCAATCACCTCTGGAAAATAAAAAAGAACACACGGTACAGTAGTAGTGTACATACAGCAGTATTAATAACAACACGCGTCCTTGTCAACAGTCATCAAACCATAACGTCTACACAACACCACTTTGGTTGTGTTGCATAGATAAAATACTCATGTTGTTTCAACTTATTTTGCTTCATTTTTGGACAGCTCTAATATCGCCGTATTTCCATCAGGAGCTCATGGACTTCTTCCACAACCAGAGCAGCATCGAGGATCAATCAATGGATCATCAAAAGCATCAGTAGGTGACACCTGAAGGCAGAGAGTCACCGCTCGCTGCCTCTAGAGGAGATCATATGAAGTTTGGGTGGTAGTTGGTGTACACCAACAGGACGCACTGATAGAAGGGAAATAAGAGTGACAGAGGAGACAGGCATCACTGCTGCTTCCTCCCTTTATTTGTTTCATTGTTGGCCGACGAAGTTGGAAAATTTAGAATAAGTACCAACGGGACCGAGCGGCTGCAGAGAAAATCTTCTGTCATCTAAAAGCAGGCTGCACTCGGACTAAACTTCAAGTGTTTGACTAGAAGGACCACGGTTCAAAGAAAAGGTCCTCTGAGAAAGGATGAAGCCCATTTGATAAGATACAGCAGTTCAGGAGTCCTTCGGAAAAGTCAGAGAATATGAAAACTTTTCCCTCATCAAGGTGCATGAATGGTCCAATGGTTGATACCAACCGGACGAACGCACAATGTCTGATGAAGATCTTTTTGTGCTGAAGCTTTTGAGAGGAAAGGACGAAACTGACTTCCCCTGAAAAGCAGGTTGGACCTAAACCTCCTAAGAAATAAAGTGGGGAGTCCTTGGCAATCAAAAAAACAGTTAGAATGCAAAGACTCTCACAGCAGGAAGTTGGTTTGTAATGGCTGACAGATGGTTTTAATGGTTAAAGAGAACTGATCTGACTCAGACCTGCAGAGGATTCTGTTTGTCCTTCACAGTAATTATGTTCAGACAAAATCTCAGAGAGGCGTTTGACAAGGAAGCGCTCAGTTTACAGCACTTCAAAGAAGACGGTGCAAAAACGGTAAAAACCAGCTGACCTGAACAGGACTCTGTACAGAGAATGTTTAATAGACTCAAACTTCGGAAAATGGTGAAGCTGTTGATTTACCTTCAAAAGGTCTTTTTAAAAAACTTAAAGGTCAACCCTCAACATCACAAAGTTTGTGTTTGGGCTTCTATGAGACAGTTTATTGTGAATCTTGTGTAGCTTTTATTAACTTCTGCAGTCTTTTTTAAATCATGACTCCATTTCTTCATTCTAACTCGGCTCAGTTTGAACAAAGTGAACGGCCTTCATCAGATCGGAGGGTCTGTGGTTGTGAGTGCAGCTTCGTCTAAAGAGGCAGAACAGAGACAGGACGTTCATCTGTGGCACAGAAACACAGAGAGAGCATGAAGTCGTTCAAACTGGCCTCAGATGTGTCGGCAACAAAACTGAGGTAGCTCCAGGAAATGAGAGAAGGTTGATCTCCAGGTTCATCCTGCTCAGCTGCTCTGGTTGGTGCAGATGAACACCTTTTTATTAATCCACAGCTCTGATTGGTCTGGAGTGACTTCAAGTCATTTTACGTTTGGTCTAACTCACATCAGGTCGGACCGCTCTCACCTATCTTTGTGCAACCAGCCTCCAGTAAACGACAGGAAGTAGCCGAAATAAAGAAATACAATAAGGAAGATGGAGCGAAACAGGAGCATCCAGCTGATTCCAGGTCAGCTCCACGTCGTCTGTCCGTCTGGATATTTGTGGCATCAAAACAGTTTAACAGTTTAAGTGTTGCATCTTATTTATTTTGTGTTGTGGACCAAACTGTGATGCACAAAACAAGCTAAAACACAAAGAGTTTATAAGAAGATGGAGCTGATTGTGTTTCCTTCAAACTCTCCTCAGTCAATCTGAACCCGACCTGGTTTTAAACCCCGGGCGCCATTTTCTTCCATGTTTAAATTGTTGGATATAATTTCACATCAGAAGTTTCGCTCTAACTGTGTTTTGATATTAACTCTATAAATCTACAAGCAGCTTCACCGTCGATCAGAAACCCGTCGGACAGTTCGGCCCCGAAACGTCCCGTCCATTTTCAAAGATCACTTGAGCCAACAGCTGTGAATTCTGGGAGATCAAAGGTGTGAAAAGCTTCAGGAGGAGGAGGAGGAGGAGGAGGAAGCAGCCGGAGAAACGAAGCCCAGAAGAGAGATCAGCTCAGCAGGGAGGAGGTGGAGGGAGCTCCCTTACAGCTGGATCCTGGAGGCTCCAGCTCCGGAGACAGGCAGACTCTGGATGGACAGGAAACAGAAACCATTTTGTTTTTATCTCATTTTTTTTAAATGACAGAATAATGTGAAGGGTTTTTATTTTCTATGAGTTCCATTCTACATTTATTGTGAAGTGACTTCTCTTCCTGTTCCTGTATCTGGTTTTGGTTTGAGGATATTTTCTCTTAGACTAAAGTTCACATGCTTAAATTTCCTTTTCTTGTTGCATCCTGTTCTGTTGTTGTTGTTCTGTTTTGTTTTGTTTTTTTTCTTTCAAACATCCAGTTGAATATTCAGCTGCAGCTGCATCGTCTCTTCTGTTCCAGTTGCTCTGTTTCCTCCGGTGGATCAGATATTTAGCTTTGTTTTCTCGGAAACTTTACTCACATACACACACACACACACACACACACACACACACAGTACACGCAGTACATGCAGAGACACAAACACACACAGTACACACAGACACAGGTGCAATTAAAGCAATCATGAATGCGGCTCATGATGTGCTCTGTGACCCAGACAGCAGAAGGTCTGCAGCAAAACACAGGAGAGAGTGTGTGTGTGTGTGTGTGTGTGTGTGTGTGCGCGCGCGCGTATGTGTGAGTGTGAGTGAACAGGTGGACTAGACTGGGGCACGCCATGGGGGTCAGGACCAGCTGTATGCATCACTGATATGATGTGTGTGTGTGTGTGTGTGTGTGTGTGTCCTTTGTCATGGGTTTACATGAGTTGTGTGTGTGTATATGTGTGTGTACACTGAGCTTGATTTTGCACTTTCATATGTGTATTTCTTTGCATGTGAGTGTGTATGCAGGTTTGTCCTCTGGTATGTGTGTGTGTGTGTGTGTGTGTGTGTGTGTGTGTGTGTGTGTGTGTGTGAACATGTCTGTCTAACCTGCAGCTGTTGGGCTGTCAGAGCTTCTACCTGGACTTTTATGCCCTGCCCTCGGGGGTGTGTGTGTTAGTTTGTGTGTGTTTGGAGTATGGGGGCACCAGGTTTTGCCTAGCCCTGGAGGCATCCACAGGGCGACAACATCTCTCTCACACACACACACACACACACACACACACACACACTCTCTGATTGTGTTACTGATGATCTTTGTTCGTGTTCTGCAGCTTCCTGGTTTGATTCAATTTTAAAAATAGAAAAAAAGCTGAATGTGTTTGGAGTTTGGATCTTAATCTGCATCCACGTTTTTAAAATCAACAGTCATTCAGGAAGTGGACTGAACTAACCGGGACAGCATCTTTTGTCTTTGGTCTTCTTGACCCCTGAAATCGGCCCGTGAACAAAAGCTTAGGCTAAAGTACAGACTACCCAGAATGCAACACGATGCCCGGGTGTCGGCTCACTGCTGTTGAACATCAGAACTCAGAACTAACTGAACACAGACGGAGAGCTTTTAGACCTTATGGACCTTTAAACCTTCAGACCAACCTTCAGCATTAAAAGAGCCAGTTGGACCACCTGGAGCCACAAAACCTATTTTACAGCTACGACGAGAACTGTTTATTTGGATGTATCCAGGGTTATCTTACCGGGGGGGGGGTCAGAGCTCAAAATAAGTCTCATATATATAAAAACATGTTTTATTTCAATTTAACAAGATCAGTAAAATTAACATGTTTGTTTTCTCACTCTCTGATTGGTTGATTGGATGATATCAATAAATCCTCTCCTTCAATCTCTAATCAACTAAAAGTTTGTAATTATTTAAATGAGAGAAAAAAACGCGACGGTTCTTCTGTTGAGCGTTCACTTACTCTAACTGCCCCTGCCCTCGAGGGGGCGTGTCCCGCTGAGGCCTGGCTCCGCCCATATGGCGCTCTGGTGGCGTGATTGACAGCCGACTGAGATCTCACCTGAGAGGAAACAGAAAAAGTTACCGGTTACAAAAAGACAGAAACTTGAAGCAACAAGAAAACAACTTTTGGTTTTAACAGCGAGAGAGAGAGAGAGAGAGAGAGAGAGAGAGAGAGAGAGAGAGAGAGAGAGAGAGGTGGTGATGGATGGTGAGAGAGATGAACAGAGAAGGAGGGGAGAATAAATGAAAGCAGCATTATCAGGCTGAAACTCTGTTTTCTAATCGGCTTGTTCGTTCTTTGAGCCCAAACTGCTGAAAAGCTGGAAATGAAAACAAACAAGCATCAGCCGCCCCCCCCCCCCCAATCCAACCCCTCCTAATTGGTTCACGACTAATCACTTTGTAAAGACGAGCAGATATAATCCCTCCACACACGCGTTTCCTCTTCAGTTTGCCAACATTTTTCAGATGATGAGAAAAGCGTCGTTTTCAGATGGCCGGATTCTGTTAAAGTCTTATTTATTGTTGGATGTGTCGCTGGCGTTGAAGCTGCCCTGAACCAGCTGATCCTCGCTCATGAACAGACGACACGGTGAGAACACAAAAGTCCTTATCGTCAGAAAATAGAATCTTTAAAAAGAATTGCTGAGGAAGAGACAGGAACAATTCCTGCAGGAGGAGAGGAAGAAAGAGAAAGATGGAAGGAAGGAAGGGAAGGAAAGGAAAGGAGGAGAAGATAAGGAAAGAAAAAAGTGGAATGAGAACATTAGGAGAGATGAGGAGAGAAGAGATAACGGGATGGGTGAGAAGAAAAGGGGGAGGGAGGGGGCGGTATCAGCTCCTCTCATGTTCTCCGGCCTCAGAAATGGAAATGAGAGTGAAGCTCAGCGGCCTCATTACATTCACAGCCAGCGAGCGGCCTCGGCTCAGTCTAATACCTGCAGCAGGTTGGTGAAGTGCAGTATAATGTCCTGATGGCAGATCAGACTAATACGTGGGACACTAACCTGCTTCGCCGCCGCTGTCTTTGCTCCCTGCTGCGCGGCGCTCCGCCCTCCTCTTCTCCCCGTCTCCTCCCGCCTCGCCCGCCAAGTATCCGCCGCTCCCCGCCTCCCCCCCTCCTCCCCCCTATCTCCCTCTCTCATCGCCGAGCAGTTAATTTTGGGATTAATACGTGTGGCGGCTGGCTCTTTTGAGGGATTTGTAGCAGAGCTGCAGACACTTATCTTGGTCATTACGGCGCCCATATTGGATTCAAGCGTTTTAGTATCTGCCAAACATTCAGCTGCGGAGGAGTCTATCGGGGCGACACGCGGCCAGGGATTAAGATAAGGAGGCCCCTCATTACGACTCCTCTCCTCCTGCGGCGCACTGACACTCACAGCGACCGCCACTTCTCCTCCAGTGACATCACAGCAGAAGTTCGGGTCCTCACCTTGCTTCTCTTCCTCGGCGCCAGAGGACAGACGAAGAAGAAGGGGAGGGGGGCCGCTTGGCGTTTGCTCCGCTGTCGCCGCGGGACCAGACCCTTGAAGATCCAGAAGGTCCCGGTCTGTCACGGACTCCTTAGAGGGGGACAAGAGGCTCGAACTGTCACCTGGTTTGGAACCGGGTCCCTCTTGAGACCGGCTTTGATGCGGCTCAGAACAAGACAGGTAGGCGAGACCGCCGGGCTCCTCCAGAGTCTCCTTCAGCAGCGGCCCCCGCGGCTTCCTGGTGAGCGCCATGCTGTAGCAGAGGGGGGGGCCCAGGTAGACCTCCTCTGTGCACGCCGCGAACAGGGTTTCCTCGTCCCTGATGTCGGGGCTGGGGGGCAGGGACAGACAGGGGCCGCCGTTCCCAGCACAGACACTTTGGCCCTCCGGGGACCTCAGGTCCAGAGCAGACAGGCCGCTCTTGGACGGCGAGGGTTGGCGTTCGGCGGGCGCCGCTTGCTGCCGGGTGCTCGTGAAGAGCTCGGGGCTCGGGCTGGCCTGCGTCGGAGTGACGTAGGACGGGATGCTGTAGGGCGCCGGCGTGGAGCTCTTGTCCTCGGAGCACTGGCTGACCTCGCCACAGTCGCTGTCGTGGGAGGAGAGCGACAGGTAGGAGTAGAAGTCGCCCTTCCGGAGGTGAAGGGGCTGATGGGAATGTTCGAGCACCTGAAGGAGAACGTTTGTGGTTTAAATTATTTCTATTTTAACAAACCAACACAATTATCAAACCAAACAGACTCCATTTGCATATTAATAATTTACAGGAGGAGCCAAGTTTTCTCTGCCTGATTTCCTCTTCTCCTCCGAAATCAAACGAAGACTGAGAACTGATTAGATTTTAGATTCACTTCAGATTCTGAACGGATTAGTCATTACATCCTAAAAGTTCTGATCCATGATGCGATTTATTAAATTACTCCGACTGACTGAGAAAATCAGCTGAGAGAACTTTTGATACTATTCCTCAAGAATATACACACAATGCTCGAGATCAGACAGGAAGTCAGACTGCACATCATATAAATAATGATCCCTGATCCATAAACCTGATCAGGACTTTACCTTTTCTCTGATCTGCTGCAGCGACGCGGCGCCGTGGTCCAGGTCGGACCCGCTGGTCTCGGCCCGGTTCGGTTCTTCAGGCTGATTCTCTTTGCTCTTCAGTGCCAGTGAGGTGAGGTCGATGATCTCCATCACAAAGTCGTGCACGTTCTCCCTCTTGCCTTCGTCCACGCCGCAGGGAGGGGGAGGGGCGGCGGAGGGGAGGTGGTGGACACAGGACGAGTGAGAGCTGTGGCGTTTTTTGGGTGGCAGGGACGAGTCCTTGTCTCTGACCTCCCTCCTCGTCTCCTCCGTCACAAAAGACGAGAACTTGAACTTTTCTTGGATGGTGATGGACTTCCTCCCGCCACCAGCCGGCCTGTCGTTGCGCAAGGCATCATGGGATCTGCAGTCCTCCACTGGCGAGAGGGAGGGAGGCGAGGGGACGGAGGAGCTGTAGCAGGGCAGCTCCCCACGCAGCTCCCCCACCAAAGAGGAGGTGCGTTTGTGTATGAACGGGAGGCGCTCGCAGGTCGGCTGCTTGGTTGGGTTTGTTTCCGTTTTGGCGAACAAGGTGCTGACGTCCTGAACCGTCTCTCCCGTCTTGGCGAACACGTACGATTCCCTCAGCGACTCTCCTTTCTTCGTGAACACACTGGACTCCTCCCTGAGGAGCTCGTCATCTTCGTCTTTCCCTCTTAAACAGCTCTGGTCCACATTTCCGTTCTCAACGTCGTCTACAAACTGGCTGATGAAGCTCCTTGTTGCGTTCCTCCTGTTCTGCTCCTCCTCCTCCTTCCTGTCTGTCTTTGCCTTGTTGTTGCCGCTGTTGGCGTTGGTTTCTATGAATTTAGCAGCAGAGTGGTTTAAGAAACTGTACGCCTCCTTGTTGTGGGAGGAGTCGTTGAAGGTGGAGGACGGGTGGGTTCCACACTGCAGCTCGTCGCGGAGGCCCACCTCAGTTTTAGAGGTAGACGAGGATGTGCGAGGAGCTCGGATCCAGCTCTGCAGCTCCCTCTTCATGTACTCCAACCCCAGCACGTAAGAGCCCTCCATCTCCTCTTCGTCATCTTCTTCGTCGTCGTCGTTGCCGGAGGAGGCGCCGCTCAGCCTCTCCTCCTCCTCGTCTTCTCCGTCCCGAACGCCAAGCTCCTCCTCGGTCAGCGTGAGCGTGGAGGACGACAGCAGGTCGCTGTCGTCTTCGTCCTCGTCTGTGCACGCCGACGACACGTTCACCACCATGCTCAAACTCGCCGCATCCGATTCATCCACTCCTTGGCCGACCCCGCTGTTTCCATGGCAGCGCTTCCTGTAAGAGCCCGAGTTGGCATTCGCTGCCGTGGTGGGATCCAGGTAGATGTGCCGTTTTTTGAGTGCAGTAAAATCTTCAGAGCCCAAAGACGAGTCCTCGGTGGTGCTCAGCTCCGTCAGTGATGCTGTTGCCGAACTCTCATTGATCATGGATGGCGGTCCTTTCCGCGAGGAGCCCGAGATCCCAGAGAGCGGCGCGTGGTGGCCGCCGAGAGATGGGGAGGCAGGAAGTCGGCCCCGCTGTGGGGAGCTGCTCCGAAGCGTCATGTCAGAAACACTGCGGGTCATCTTTGCCGCCAGAGGAATCTGGATGTTCTCCAGGCGCTGCAGGAGATCCAGGGTTCTTCGGCTCAGCTCCCCAGAGGACGGTTCTCCCTGCGCATGTCCAGCGTCCTCCTCTTTCCCCGGTTGGTCTCCGTCCAGCTCTCTGCTCAGCCCCAGGTCCAGCTCCCCCAGGCTGGCCAGGCTACCCCCGGTCTCGCCCTCGGTGCTGCGACAAGGGGCCAGGCAGCTCTCCAGAGAGGCGCTGCGATGCAGCAGGTCTTTGTAGGGAAATAACTCCACCCCCAGAGCCAGCAGAGACTCCAGGGACGAGCCCTGGGACAGGCCCGGACTGGACGCCTGGCGGCTGAGAGCTGGAGGAGTCTCCAAAACGTTAAACGGGTCAACTCTGAACTCTGTGATGTCACTGCGGGACATGTAGGGCTTGGATGGATGCCCGCCCACCTCAAAATCTGAGTCGGAGTTGGCGGGCGTCAGGATGCCGCGCCCGTTGATCAGGATCTCCACCGCCTCCCCTCCTCCCCTCCTGTGTCTCCTCCTTTTCTCCTCCTCTCTGTTCCTCCTGTTTTCGTCCCTCCTCCATCCTTTCTCCTTCCTGCTCTCCTCTGCCTTCGTTCTCTGGTTGGACTTGGTGATGCTGTCTTTGAGCAGATCCTTCCTCCCGGTCTCCTCCTCCTCTCCTTGGATTTCCAGGTTGGTCGTGGTCTCATTGTCTCCCGTATCACTAACGATCCCGCTCTCGCACTCCGACCGCCGACTGTTCGCCGACTGGCCGCTCCCTCTGCCTCCCTCCCTCTCGCTCTCCACGCCCTGGTCACCGGTGATCTGATCTCCTCCTCGGCCGTTCGGCATCAGAGTCCCCAGGAGGTCTGGGAGGGATTCGATGGAGGAGAAGGACGAGTCCTTGCTCAGGCTCTTCAGCAGGAGCTGCTGTTTGTGTTTTCCTGACTTGGTTTTGTGCAGAGAAGAAAAGTGAGGAAGGTGAGGCTGCCTGAAGAGCTCCACCTGATGGAGGCTGTACACCTGGTAGATGTTATTGTTGTTGGCGGGGCCAGTTTGAGAGGCCACCCTGAGCTGGACCTCTGACGAAGATCCTCTGGTCACATTCCCAGGACAGTGACCGGCAGGGACGTCGGTTCGAATCCGGTCCGGCTGATTGCTGTTGAGCTGAGCGCTGTCAGGAGACGGATCTGGCTCCGAGGGGAGGTTGTGCGTCAGGTCGGGTTCTGGGACTTCCTGCGGTTGTGGTTCTGTGATTGTCATGTCTGTTTCGTCCCACTCCCAGGAATCCTCCGGGGCCGGTGCCACGGGGCCAACAGGGACTGGGCTGATCTGGTGGAGGTCAACTAGACCTGGTTCGAGAAAGTTCCCAGGAACCTGCAGAAAGAAAAAAGAAACATTTCTAACATATCACTGAGAATGAGCAGAACTCCTGTTCAGATAAAGATAGAAAGTTCAGATCAGCTCTAGAACAACACAAACACATGAGAGGAACTTTTCTTTGGAAAAGAAGGAAACATTCAGAGTGTGTTTTTAGTTAGAGAACAGAGTCTGAACTGATCAGACAGAATCTGAAGATGAGGAGACTTTTTAAGGAAAAACACAAAGAGATGCAAAAACAAAATAAACCTTAATGTGGCTCTAAAGGGTTAATACATGAAACTCCCAGTTTGGTTCATCACTTCATACGGTCACTCTGTCATTACTGAATCATTCCTCCAAGCCAGAGTCATTTTAATGCTTCTGTCTATTTCTTTATGAATGTTACTGACACAAATTTCTGGGAAACTGCGCCTTAATTTCTCGACATTAAGCTAATATTCTTCTTTAAATGAAACCTGGACACGAGGCGGGAAGTTAAAATTCAAGAGGATCCAGTTCACGAGTGTGTTGTTTTTAAAGAAAGTCAGTTTGCTATTATCATTTAAAGTGCAGGAAATGTTTTATTTGCTGCTATCAGACGCAGGTTATGTTTCTTTTTCCTTTTTCTTTTTTATCTTGTTTTGGCAGCAAACTCTTTAAGAAGACGTGTCCTTCCTGAGACGCTGTCTGGACTGTTTGAGAGAGACGCTCTGACACCCGACTCTGATAGAACACGTTTTGTGATCATTTAAAGGGAGAGGGGAAAAAAAAAAAAGAGAAAAATCAGCCCACCCCAAAGCAATTGCTCATAAATCTCAACACAAATTATTCTGCTCTGGAACAAAGCGATGAATTATTCAAAAACGACTTCTGAGAGAAAGAGCACGAAGCTGAAAACCCCAAAGTAAATACGTAATCAAAATCCTTCAGAAAGCTCGGCTGTCTAAAAATATGCTTAGACACAGGAATTCTTCCCTTCCACAGACATAATTATACAAATTGCTCCGCGTCTCATTAACAAGAGAGGGGGGTAATTCGTATTAGCCATTCATAGCCTATTAATCTAATAAACTAGTTGGCTCTGTGTGTGAGAGTGTGTGTGTGTGTGTGTGTGGTTGCGGGTCTGCGTAATGAATTTCTATTAGATTTGTGTTTATTCCCCTCGTGCTGATAAGGGAGATGGAGGTAATGACTGAACTGGGTTTTTCTACTGCAGACGCATTCAGAAACATATTCGTTGCTGAGGGGAGAGGCCATTAATCAGCCTAATCCAATCAAATCCTTCATTTGATGACCCACGAAAACCTTGTCGAAAATTTATATCTGTAATTTAGCTCATTTCTATAAGTCTGTAACAGTTTACAGTTGAATTCTGGGTATTTTTATGACCCCCTCAGAGGGAAGGAAGGGGAGGTGGCCCCCGTTGTCCGGCCGCCGCTGTGGCTTTTCAGGAAGTGGAAAAATGACTCTGAGGTTTTGGCGGGAAGATGCCAGAGAAGAAGCGCCGCAGGGCGGCTGAGCAGACCAGACGAATATGGAGGAGGAGGATGATGATGGGGACGACGACTCCCCGCCCAGACTCCGGCAACATGGCGAGCTTTTTCCCGTGGAAACTGTTGGAGCAGATGTTCCTGAGTTCAGAGCAGTTGGGTCAATGATGCTGATAAAAACAGGAAGATTCACCTGATTTGTTTCAACATCTGGACGTGAAACATCCTGAAGTTTCTGTTTCTGTTTCTGAGGCGTCAAAATGTGAACCCTTTTTTTTTTTTTTTATGTTCTGAAACTGGATAAGACCTTTAAGAGATCTGAGTCTGATCTTTGGTTTGACGTCACTGAGTTCAACCTGAGCACTGAATTCCAAGTTGAATTCAGATGAGCTGATATGATCACACAAGTGTTGGGTAGAACAACAACAACAACAACAATAACTGTAGGGCAACTCACACACATCTGATGTTGTTGTTGTCGCTCTGCGCTAAATGATCAAACAGTGTCTCAGTTCAGCAGCATGTCTGGACTGTCCCACCTCTCAGGATACTTCAGATGTGTCCCAACATATCTCAGGATTCATTGCCCCCCAGTCACAAAATGACTCTCTCTGACGATGACACCACTCAATCGAATGATCATTTATTCTGTTAAAACATTCTTAGTTCTGTGGACGTTGGTCACCTTCTTGGTTTGTGGGGCGTCTGGGAGCTAAATGAGTTTTATTTTGTTTCATTTTGAAGAAATGATGCTCTTGAGGAAAGATCAAAGGTCACACCAGAGAAAATCAATCTGGTTAAAGTGAACAGAGCAAACCCTGAACTAGATCAGATTCTGGTGTTTACGCTGTATTTACTGTGTGTGTGTGTGTTTGGGGGTGGAAAGGGAAACCTTTTTTCCCATTAGCTGTGGTTTGACTGCTCCCATTTGTTAGCATAGCATCTGAAGGCCCAAGGAGAGCGCAGCTATCTAGCAGCATCTGGGTGATTATTCATGTGTCGCCGTTTCCTCCTGCAGCTCCTGCTGCTGCCGGAGTCTCTGCCGGCTCTTCGCTGTACCGGTTGTCAAAGTGCTGAGGGAGCGCCGGCGTCACCGGCCCGACTCAAAATGAGCGGGAGCGCACAGATAAATCACCTCTCCATGCAGAGTGGAGCGGCAGACAGGCTGCTTTGAATGTAATTGCAAACGGTGAATGAAAACCTCCATATGTTGCTCATAACTCCTCTCTAAAATATATTTCACAACCAGGAGGGAAGTGTTCTAAAATATCATTTCCACTGGTGGACAAACGCTCCTCCGATAAAAGTGAGAGTATCTAAGTCAAACTATGACCTGAGTAGCTGCAGACATCGGACTGACAGGTATACTTTATGGAACGCCCTGCAGCGGGATCGTTCATCTGTTTTCTGAACGCCGGCTCACGTGGAGGAAAAGGAGGAGAAAAGGTCTGCTGCCATAACAACGTTGGACGGTTGGTCATACCACAGGCATGATGACGTCATGATGACATCATGCTGATCAGCTGATCGATCTGGGAATCTTGAATCTGCTCTGGATGTTTGTGATTCTCAGATGTTGAATCTTGGAGGTCATGGTCTCCAGATGGTGTTGGATGGATGATACCAGATGTATGAGGAGGCTGGTCAGCGTCGTGACTGTGACTGACCTCACGGGGCGGGGCTTATTGTACCATTTCAGCATTCACACCTCTGATTGGCTGTCTGCTAACGATCTGTTCTTTATACAGCAATAATAAATAAATAAAGTTACCTCCTGATTTTTTCCTTTCTCTCTAAAAAGCTTCCAGTTTGTAATTGTTTATTGTGAGTCTGTAGGCTCAGCGTGTACACACACACACACACACACAGGGAAACACTTATTATAGACACCTGCCCATTTACAGAGTGACACTGACAAAAGTCAGATAAAATCAGACAGCTGAGGTGTGAAACATGCACAGCAGCAGCAGTTTTATCCCTCAGCAGAAGTGTTCATTATAAGCTAAACCACCCAGATATCTGTCTCTCTGGTTCATTCTCTCGCTCTCTCTACCGCACCCCCCCTCCCCAAATCTTCTCTCTCCCCCCTTCCCTCTTTTTATTCCTCTCCCATCTCCAGTAGAAGTGAAATTACTCTCCAGCCAGGCAGCGAGGTCAGAGTGTCTGGCCCTTGTTATTTGTCTTCTCCACTACAATATGTGTGTGTGTTTCTGTAAGTGTGTGCGTGTGTGTGTGTGTGTGTGTGTGGGGGGGGGGGGGTTGGAGAGAGAGAGGGAGAGAGAGAGGGAGAGAGAGAGAGTTTTTCCTCCCCCAGCAGAGTTCGGCTGTTTTCTGTTAATCCTGCTAAATTCATAAAGCAAGCATTAGATTCTTGACCGCTGATCCTATTCAGAGCCTTTCAAAGCTGCATCACACACACACACACGGACACACACAGACACACACAGACACACAAACAGACACACACAGACACACACAGCTACGGGATGTCTTAATCAATACAATAACAAAAGACTCAGAACAAAAGAATCAGATTTCAGGCCGACAATCCAAATATCCTCCAGGTGAGCCAGGCTGGGGGGGCGTGGCTAAGGCTAAAGGCAGTGACATCACAAAGTTACAGAAGTCCTGACCGCTCAGTTACAAAGTTTGGTTCGAGCAGATTTTTCTCCTTAAACTAGAGAACAACAATTTAATAAAGTAGCAGAAGAGCCTTAATGTGGCTGTAAAAGTTTAATTTGATATCAGAAAGTTTAACCGACTGTTGCTGTAAAAATAACGGCCAATGTTCCTGTAAATAACACAACTCAAATGCTTTTTGGACTTTTTATTGTGCAGTAGTTACATACATCAGCTTTAACTGATATTAAATGTAATTTGCCTTTTATTTTCATTATTGTGTAAAAAGGCTGTTAGTTCACTCAGAGTTTAACGGAGCTGTAAAGCAGCATTTAGGATTATACGGATTCATAAAATAAAGAATTACCTTGTAAACAATTAGTGGCTGTTAATTAAAAACAGCCGCAAAAGAAAAAAAAAAGTCACTGAATATTAAAAAAGTTTCTTTTTACTTGTCCTCCACACTCGAGCTCTTAACACATCACTATCCATTAGTGAGCGCTGCCACGTGCACGACGCTGTGCGTGCTACGTAATTACAGCGCTGACACTGTTTATGTTTGTGTGGCTGTTGTGTGTTTGAGGCTTAACAACGCTTTATGCTCACATCAGTGTGTGTGTGTGTTCACCTTGTATCCAAATGTCTTTATAGAACCATATTCATCACTATTAGAAATCCATAACGGCTCCATTCTGCTGCAGCTTCCTGCTTCACCTTACATCAGCTGAGCAAAAGCCCCCCCCCCTCTCTCCCTCTCTCTCTCTCTCTCTCTCTCCCCCTCACCCCTTCTCTTTCCCCCTCTCTCTCCCCCTCACCCCCCCCCACGGATGATATATCTTTTAACACCTGAGGCTCTCGGTGCGTCGAGCTGCACGTGTGGCGGGCCGTCATCCATCCTGCGGCCTTAAAGTGACGGCAGGAAGCTGAGCGGCTGCAGACAAACAGACTCTCGTCGTGTTGCGATGGGAAAACTGTCGACTGTTGAAATCTCATTTTCTGGTTGGTTGTTTTGTTTGCGGGGGGGGGTGGGGGGGGGGCTTCAGGAAGTTCAGGAAGTCCTGTCGGAGGTCCAGACTGAGGACTGAGACCGTGATACTTCCACTGTATTAATACAGAACCTGGACCTGAACAAGGAGGACCAGTGACTTCCCCTCTTCAGTGAACGAACAGCCTCCAAGAGGTTCTTCTTATTTCCTCGTGACATTTCATTTGTTGCTTTTTGTTTCACGGTCTTCTCAGAGAAACAAACAAAAGGCAGGACAGGATTGTGTTGACATGAAATACTGTAACTCTTCGGAAAAGTAATTTTCCCGTGATCAAATTTGACTTGATCGAAGAAGAAAAAAATCTTGTGTTTTGTGTTTCGTTTGTGAGCTGATGCTTATTTCAGAAAACACTGCGACACCGTCTCAGGTTGTAAACCTTGTTCCACGGCTAAAAAGAAAAAACACTGCGGCTTCAATTACAGCACCATCTGTCTTTCACGCTGGATTTTTAGCATCAAATCAAACTCTGACATGCTCGGAGAGTGTAACGGTGCGTCAGCTGATTGCCTGCAGTGTGGAGTGAAGGATGCAAAGCGTAAATGTCAGCTCGCTCTAACCTGCTGCTCTCCCAGCTCCCTCTTCAGACGGTTCTGCCACTGCAGCGCCTGCATCACGATCGCCTCCCACCTCCTCTCCAAGTTGATTGACAGCAGCTGCAGGGCCTCACGGTGCTGCTCCGCCTCTGGGCCCACCTCCGCCATGGGGCCCGACTGTCCCAGAGGTGGGGATAGGAGAGACTTTTATTAGAATTATAATGGTAATTATCATACTAATCAGTTCCACCAATAAGCTGTAATTTTAACAATAAACATCAATATAATTCCTCCTTCAAAAAACCTTCTAAGAAACAAACTTAGAAATATGTCACATATATTATCATCAATTCACTTCTGAGTGCAGGCAGCTTCTTTTATCTTCTACAGGTGCCACTAAAATCATTTGGTCCCCGGATTATAGAAGTTGGAGTCAAGTCTTTGGAGTTTTAAAGCTCCAAATGAAGTGACGAGTCATCGATGAAGAGATTAAGCTGAAGTGGAGTTGAGTCTGTGGTCAGATGTGCGGCTTGTTTTTTCCCACCTGGCTTTGCTGCAGCAGCTTCTGGCAGAGTTTCAGGACGGAGGCGACTCCTCGGCGGCGGGCTCGAACGTCCAAACACAGAGACTGGAAGGAAAAACAGCAGCAGAGGTCAGCAAGGAAGTGAAACAAGAAAGACAGAAGGGGACTAAAGCCTAATTCTGCTTTAGCACAGATTTTTGTTTTAACTTTTGGTCTTAATATCTGTCAGCTATGACAACATTGTACAACTGGTTTACTGCTGAATTCTGGGAAAAGTTGTCAGTGTTTAATGAAACTGCCTGAGTAAATAAAGACAAAATTAATAGAGCCAAAAGGCATCAGAGCTAACAGGATGTCAGAAGGACAAATTCAATCAAATTAAATAGATTTCAGTATTTTATATGTTAAGATGTTTCAAAGATTTTGGATTTTGGTTTGTTTGAAAAAGGCAAATCAAAGTTCCTCCTTTAGATGGACCGTTAAAGTAAATTCATTAGATTCAGTGGTGACAACCTGTCTGATCATCCGTCAGGTTGTGTTTCTAATTTAATCATATTGATATAAAACAATGAAAACAAGATTCCAGGTTGTAACAGAATGATCTTTGAAACAAACAAAAGACAACTTCGTGTTTAATTATTAAATTCAGGTCATTCGAAACTTATTAGCATGAAGTTAAATTCATGGCACAGACCCGTCATCAGCAGTAACAGAGCATAAAATAAATGACAACAGTCAGCGTTCCCTCTCAGCTTCTGTCTAATAAATGCACAAAAGAAAGATAGAAAAAAGAGAGAGAGAGAGAGAGAAACACAAGGATTGGCAGGGCCTATTATAAATCACTATATGCTGATGAGTTTCCATGCAAAGGTCAGCTAGTGTGTGTGTGTATGTTTGCATGTTTACATATGCATGTATGTGTGTGTGGGCAAACATATGCATGCATTTCACTGTGTGTGTGTGTGTGTGTGTGTGTGTGTCTGGAGAATAGAGGGGACAGCCTTACTCCTCTGCAGCAGGGACCAAACACGTCCGAGCCCCAAACTGTTTATGCTAATCCTGCCTCCTCGCTGAAAAGCACTTCCTTTACATTTTCTTTACATTTTTCCAATAAATATTAAACACTATTACAATGAAATGGGATTCTCTCTCTCTCCCCTGCACACGCACACACACACACACACACACACACACATGCACACACACACACACACACACACACACACACACACACACTTCCTCACACACTCAACTCTTCTTCTTCTTGTCTTTCATCTCCTCTTTCTCGCTCTCTTCAGTTTAGCATATTTGTGGCTCGCCTTGTTGTCTAAACAGGAGATGGGGATGCAGAATACAGCAGACAGGATCAAGAGGACAAGCCCGGTGTGTGTGTGCGTGTGTGTGTGTGTGTTTGTGGGGTTGCAGATAAATTTATTCCAAACAGGAGGTGTGTGTTACATTGAAGGAGGAGACTCTAAACAACAACAAAATGACTGAGTGATACTCTCTGTGCCAAATAACTGCAGCAGACAGCGTGGAGGAAACACAGGAAGATGAATTTAACCAGATCGAAGCTGGAACAATAATTCAGGATGTTAGAATCAGAGGACGACGGTCATAACTCTGAAATCTTCTCTGCAGAGTCCGGGTCAACAACAGAGCGCCCAACACTGACACAAAAATCTTCAGACGTGTTTGGCAAACGTAGAAAACCACCACAGGAATTTAACTTTATCTGACATTTCAGCTTTTATTGGACTAAAAGTTTATTTTCTTCTGACTGAAGCGACAGCTGTGTTTGAATTGTGTTGTGGTTTCCAAACGTACAGCAGTTGTGTGGTTCAGTGTGCAGCAGTGATGAGCTCCATAACGTCCGTTTGGGGGGAAATAATCAGCCAACCAGAGCGTTGGAGGCGGGAAGTGGAGACGTCATCCTGCTGCGTCATTCATTCATCTTCTTCTGGAGCCAATCCCAGCTCACTCTGTGAGGGCGGGGTCACCCTGGACAGGTCTCCAGTCCATCACAGAGACAGACAGACCTACGGACAGTTTAGAGTCACCAATGAACCCAAACATGATGTCTTTGGAGACTCCACACAGGCCGGGAACCGCCGTGCTGCCCTTGTTTGCGTCAGAGCAATAAAAAAAAAGGGTAACACAAAAATAAGTGTGAGAAAGATTCATGCAGCTGGAAGATTTTCCACTCATTTTAATCAAAGTCCGTCTCTGTTCGTCATCACGACGCCGATGGAGGAGTCCTCTAACTGGGAGGAACGTCCACCTTTGGACCGCTCACGTGGAAATTCACTAAGCACCAAAGAGTTTTCCTTCTATATTCTATCACATTCCCGCTGATATTCACTCCTGGTTAAAAACATTAAAGGTGCTCTGTAATTACTATAGTGACAAAAAGATCAAGCTGCCATGACATCAATTAAAATAGAAAAAAAAAAAACAAATAATATGTTGATCCACTTTATTCCAATTTTTCAGACACTGAGGAAAACCGACGAGACAGTAAATGATCCAAAGGTCAAAGGTCAGAGGCCACACAGACACTCAGACAAGTTCAGTTCTGTAATTTTCTTGTCATTATTTGATTCTCTTGCTTCTCCAGTTTCCAGTAAAATAGCGAAACAATATTTTATCATGTTTGTACAACTTTTTGATCTTTTTGAAGAGGACAAAGGAGCCGAAGAAACCAGCCGTCCCACGAGTCGAGGACTCAGTTATGACTTTGTCTGTTTACTGGAAAACTCCACGAAAAAACGGATTAAAGTGGATCTTGTGTTTCTTCAGTATAAAAAAAAAAACATTTTTAGTGTCAGAGATCAGAATAAATACTCAAAAATCAGATTTTTATCGTCGTTATCAGGGTTCAGATTGAAGTTGGGTCAGCTCCACACAGAAAAAGTCTTTGCTGTGAGAGTTTATTTTTAGGCAGAAGAGAAACAGAGAATCTTAAGTCTCTATTGTTTCTGCACTGCTGGTTTTTATTCACTGATCCCTCTTTCTTTTCTCGCCTCTCTCTCTGGCCGGTCGAGCCTGGCTGGGCCCATATTGACTCAGAGGCTCGACAGACACAGTCGGACAAATATTTGCTAAAAAGCTTTCCTTCCAAAATACATGGAAAGCCATGGAGTGGAAGGAAAGAAAGAAAAAGAGACGGCGGATGTGGAAGGAGGGATGAGACGGACAAAAACACCTCCCCTCAAAAAAAACAAGTGTGAGACGAGTCAACGAAAGAGGAAACAGGAGAGAGAGAGAGCTTAAAGTGACTGAACGTGAAAGAGTGGAAATATCCCCGAGGAAGGAACAGGAAGTGAGGAAACACCCCTCACACATGAAACCAGGATTCCTGAAAAGGTTTTGCGTTTCCTGTCATGAAAGCTTCTCCATCTGTTTCATTTTTAGTTTGACTTCTTTCATCCAGCAGCAGATTCTGAGTAACTGAGACACGAGTTTCAGGGTCACCTTGACCTTGACCTGGCCAATGAGCAGCCAATGAGAGCTTTAGACTGACACTCAACAGGAAAACCAGGAAGTCCCATCAGTATTCCTGAGACCCCCCTCGAACTGGCCTCAGTTCATCTGTCCAGACCATCTGATACAGGACTTCTGGACTCTGGCTGTGAGTTCGGATTTGTTGTCCCAGTGCAGAATGAATCTGGGACCAGTCAGACAAAGTATTTTGTCCACATAGAACCGACAGCTTTCCACCATCCTCACCAACCGAAGGGGGCACGGAGCAGAACCTGCTTCGGTAGAACCGGGTCGGGTCACCTCTGATGAGCTACAGAGACTCAGAAGAAGCTGCGAACTAATTCAGCTTCTGATCACGACTCCTCCTCCTGAGGCAGAACAACACGCTGGTGGGATTTCAGATCGCCGGGTATCTTCCTGGAATACCAGGAGAACGAGGCTGCAGAGGAACCACGACGGGAACCGGAGGCAACTCATCTGAGTTCGTGTTCAAGGTCGACCGACAGGAGAAAAGAAAACAATAAGTGATGTCTTTATCGCCTCATTTGGTGACCGGATCGGGATAAACAAAACGAAGAGGATCTGCTCTTCCTTCTCTAATTCCCTCTTCACCCTCTCTTTCCTTCTCTCTCTGAAGCTCGATCTCTCTCTCTCTCACCCCTGCCCCCCCACCCCGCCTGCTCCATCTCTCTTATTCTTAAATCTCCCTCTCCTAAAAACAAAATCCTCTTAACTCTCCTCCACCTCCTCATCTCCACAATCTAATTACCGAGACCTGCCGTGAAGAGAGGGATGTGGGGAGAGATGGAGGGAGGGAGGGAGAGGGGGGAGGAAGGAGAAGACAGGAAGAGGAGGAGGGGGGGGGGTTGTTACTGTTGTCGCTGCATCAGTGTTTTTCATGACGGTAAAGCACCAAGAGGGACACGAGACCAGGACCAGGACAGACCAGGACTGGACCACTTTTTAAATGTTAACCGAGGAACGTTTTTAAAAAGTACAAACGGTCTGAGAGAGCGAGACGTATCTTCAGTGATGATTCTCCCGGCCGGTGGAAAGTTTATTAGTGACGAAGACGACTGTGATTAAATTCAGCTCCTTCATTCATTTCAGGGAGTTTGGAGTGAAGTTTCAGCAGGAGACTCCAGAGAGAGTCAACTCAAGTTGTAGTTTTGGCCACGAATCTGAAGATACCGAAGAATTCTGAAGAAATGTCTCCATCAGTGTGTGAAAGAATAAAATCACTTTGGTCAGTCAATCTATTCACACTTTTAACATTTAGGTCAAATGTTTTGATGTTTTGACTTCCTGGATTAGATAATACTGGATTGAATTGCCAGCTAATCCAAAAATGGTCAAAGACTTTTCTCCATCTGTGGCAAAACCTTAAAGTCCTTAATTATCTGGAAACAGGTGAGTTTTAAGGTCCACTGTGAAATGTTGGACGTTTTAACAAACGATGGGAATCGACTCACTTTTGGCGTGAAACTCAAAGCGGCCATTTAAAGAACTGGACCTTTATGGACTGACCTTTCTGTCAATACAAACCGACAAGAGTTAAAAGTACGAGCAGACATAAGAAAAAGGCAAAATAAGGAAGACGAGCGGCAGAAAGAGTTGAGGAGGCGACGAAGGGGACGGAAAATGTTCAAGAAACTGAGAGAGACAGATAAGAAACAGAAAACGTGAGAGGAAGGACGGAGGACAAGGACGAAGTGTAAGGAAAGAGAGACAGAAATGAAGAAGTGAGTCAGAGAGGAGACTTCTGGCAGCCTGCGCAGTGACCCAGTGGATATTTCAATCTATTACCATTAATTAGAAATCTCTGATTAATTCTATTTGTTGATTAAGTCAATTAAAACCACAAGCAATCGTTATCGCACAACGAGCCTAATGAATTCCTGTCGACAATTTGCTCCCACACACATATTCCCTCTGCTGCTGCTAATAACGCCTACAGCTACACAAACTTTGTCGTTTGCATACTCTTCCCCATCTCTCCCTCTCTCCATCCTCGTCTTCTTTCCTTCCACGTTTTTCTGTTTGGCTGCTCGTTTCCAACCTCCCTCCGTTTTATCCTCCCCTCTTCGTGTCTCTGTTGTGTTGTCCAGGTTGTCTGTTTGTCCGTCGTACCAAAGCGGCGGTACGACAACATTCTGCTGCAGAGGTTTGTTCAACGTTCCCCATCGTTCAGAGTTTGGAAACTAAAATCTCACACGAACAACTTCGTCCTCTAAACTCAAGGTTTGGGATTCCCAGACCGAATCCGGAGAGTTCCAGGGCTCCTCTGGTCAGACTCCAGGCGGACCGAACAAGGTTGAACAGTCGAGTCCTGAACTCCACTTCCTGTTGTTTGGGAGTGAAACTTTTCAGTTGCCAGTAAAATACCAACAAGGAAACATCCAGAATGATTTTCCTTTCACACACCACAGTTTTAATTTCACTGAAATGATTTCTGATCATCAAACTGGTGCTTCTTTTGGCTGAGGTGTTAGAGAAGGCTGCCTTCCTGACACCTCCCCGGGTTGGGGGGAGTCAGCTGGACCATCAGAAGTCTGCATGTTTGGACCGAGCTGTGAAAGTCCAACATGTTCAGGTTCGATCTGGAAACAGATCCGGACTTATGATCCTGTTTGCAAACATCAAAGTTATTTTTGTGAGAATCGTTTTTATCTGGAGCTGCATCATAATGTCGGACAGAGTGACACAACAGACACACAACCTGCTGAGGACGTTTGTCCCGACTTGGATTTATCCCCCCCGAGGATCATCAGACACATCCCGATCCAAAGTCAAACCTCCAGTCTCCATCCTGTAACTCAAACCTGAGGGAAACTGTGCAGATTGTGTTAACAGATTGTTGAGTTCATTAACTAATGAACACACAACTCAATCACACACGTTCAGGGAATTCCCTGAGTCATTTCTCTGATTGTGGAACAACTCAAACAACATTCACACACAAACACAGCTTGTTGGGGTCATTACTTAACCTATTCATATTCCCATGACACACACACACACAGACACACACACACACACAGCTTGTTTAGGTGCTTCCCACAAGAAAACAATACAAACCACAAAAACACACATCTTGTTTAGTCATTCCTCTGACACTGCTCATACACTTACACCACCTACCCATAATGCCTCTCTTCTCTCTATATGCCTTAAGTGCCCCCCCCCCCCTCTAGCTGCTAATAGGAACCAATTAGTCCCCATTGTCCCCTCTCCCAGCAAAAGAGCATTATGGGAATTCCCCCTACTTAACACCTTTTCCTTTTCTAAACAGGCACCCAATTAGGCGCCTAAAGGACAAAGAGACAGAGGACAAGTGGGGGCCTTTTGGGGGCGGGGTCAGAGGGACGGTGGGGTGAGGTGTGTGTGTGTGTGTGTGTCTGTGTTGAGTACCCCTCTCCGTTCAGTCCAGCTTTTTCAAGCTGTAGAAGAGAAGCTGAATAAAAAGGAGGACCACACTGATGTTATTTTATCGTTTCATTACGACAAACAAGTCAGCTGGAGGAACCAGAACCAGAACCAGAACCAAAACTGGACCAGAATGGGTGTCCAGAAACTGTTAAAACCAGATCAGTGAGTCTCACTGGGTTACCGACAAAACCTTAACTTCTCCCTTCAGACCACCTGGACCTTTAGACCTTCAGACCATCTGGACCTTCAGACCTTAAGACCTTCTGGACCTTTAAACCTTCAGACTGTTGGACCTTTAGACCTCCAGACGGTCTGGACCTTTAAACCTTCAGACCGTCTGGATCTTTAAACCTTCGGACGGTCTGGACCTTTAGACCTTCAGACGGTCTGGACCTTTAGACCTTCAGACTGTTGGACCTTTAGACCTTCAGACGGTCTGGACCTTTAAACCTTCAGACTGTTGGACCTTTAGACCTTCAGACGGTCTGGACCTTTAGACCTTCAGACTGTTGGACCTTTAGACCTTCAGATGGTCTGGACCTTTAGACCTTCAGACTGTTGGACCTTTAGACCTTCAGACCGTCTGGATCTTTAAACCTTCAGACTGTTGGACCTGTAGACCTTCAGACTGAAGATTAGACGGATCAGCTCGTAGGTGGACTTCAGTTTAGAACCAATGAGGATTCTGAAAGGTTGAAAAAGTCAAAACGTTTGTTTGGAAAAACATCCAACATCCTCTGCGACAAAAAGCTGTGCGGCCTTCATGTGTGAGTATGGATTACAGCTGACATCATTAGGTTCCTATTGATTATTGTAAGTTATCAGCCGAGGTCCTTTTTGCACGGCTCGACACGCAGCCGACATTTTAGGGATGAAAGCTTTACTCTTAAAATATTCAGCAGCGGTAAACAGATGGAGGATATATGAAGTCTTTGTGAGTGAAAGCATTTACTGTTCGCACTAATGCAGCAGAGCGAACGCGCCGGGGCGACTTAAAACGCCTCTATCAATAAAATTCCATCTCCCTCTGTCTGTCTGCATTTCGCCGCGTATTCGTCTTTTCAACTCTTTCTCTCATCCGTCTTTCTCTTGCTCTCCTCCTCCTTCTCACTTTACAGGCCGTTCTCTCTCTCTCTCTCTCTCTCTCCCAGTCTTCATTTTTCAGCCTGTCTCTTCCTGCTGTTACTGCAGGTTAAAGTGCTTTTGTCCTTTGTCTCCGTTTGTCTCTCTGTCTGCGCCGATATCTCCTCGGCTGTGTTCAGCTTTCCATCAGGAGCTTCGTGGCTGAAATACTCGTTCAGTCAAACATGTAGAAATTTAAAATCGCAGGCGGGGCCTGTGAAAACGTCATGATTAAAAACTGACTGGACGGTCTGAAAAGCGACACAAAGGTGAAGATGAGACTCTTCGCTCTCACACAATAGACATCGTTTCTCCCTTTTGTGGCTAAAAACTCCAGTTAGCTGTGTCCGATTCGTCCCTGTTGTTTATGTTTGATCTCTAATTGTGCGTTTCATTTGAAAGTCGGTCTGTCGGTCAGAGTTTTGTTTGTGAGGTCACACGATGACTGAAACTGAAGCAGAAGGTCGTCGTCTCCTTCCTGACGTTTGTTTGTTGTCGTCCGTCTTCTCCTCTCGTCTCCGCCTGTTTTCCTTATTTGCTCTGTGTGTCCGCTCCGTCAGCAGATGAAAGAGGCCGAGTGTTTTCTTCTCCTCCCGAGCAGATGGAGATGAAAGTCCGATCTGTTTTGTTGGTGCCGCTGCCGCGGCAACGCCTCACCTGTTCGCTCGCCTTCAACCCCTAACGAGCAACTCTTAACGAGAAAACACCTCTTAAGAAAAACCAACGACCAAACACACACACGCAGCAGGCTGTGTTGTTGGCAGGGAGTCGGTGGATCTTTAATCCTCATCATGCAGCAGGTATCGATATCAGAGTCTCCCTGTCACCTTCTATTAGCTGCCTGAGAGACGCCGGGGTGGGGGGGGGGGGGCGGCTTTGGGGGGAATCACAGCCGTTTCTCCATCCTTCCAACAAACGGATCAATGCTCAACCACAGATGGATCCAGGACAGATTCAGGTTTAGTCTGTTTAAGACTCGTTGGGTCAAAACGGAGGCTGACGGAGCTCCAGCTCCTGAAGACACCGGACCAGGAGAAGACAACAATTCCCATGATCCCATGCTGTCTCACAACGTCCCCTAACACGGTCCTTGTTGAGGCGTCTCTTCTTCTGTGTTTCTCCACCTAAAACAGCGGCTTTCGGAAACAACATGGCGGATGAATTAAAGCGTCACTGACCTTTCTCTTCCTGTTTCTTTCTAACCAGCTGAGACAATCTGCTTCCTGTTTCCGCCGGCTCGCACATGCTCAGTGCAGGTGGACGGTGGAGCGTCTGTCTGGACGTGATTAACTCCTGATCATATCAGTACTGCAGGTTCACCTCCCTCCGTGTTACTGTAGAAACATCCTCGGCGTGTTGCCTTCACTGACGTTTAAGGTCAGTGAAGTCAACACCGGGGGGGGGGGGGGGATGAGAGGTGCGTTCAGGGTTCCCGGTCGACTTGATTAGTTTTATTGTTGAATGATTGATCGTAATAATACGAGCTCACGAGTCAGAGTGATTGAAGTCAGAATGAGGTCACGTCTTTGGATGGGGGGGGTGTGATGGGTGAACAGCAGGAAGTGGGCGGAGTCTCCAGTCGTAAGCAGGGAAAAATCTGTGGGGGGGGGGGTAAAACTCACAAACAGCGGGAGGAAGGAGAGCTGAAAATAGAAACGAGGAGGAGGACAGAGAGGAGTGTGTGTGTGTGTGGGGGGGTCATGTGTTAGAAATGATGAGGAGGGCAAAGGGCATGATTGGAGGGTGTCGGGGATGGGGGGGCAAACAGTGGGTGGGGGGCTGGTTCATCTACTGTCCACAGCGGGGGAGAGACGGAGCAGCCAGACGGATAACAAGAAAGAGAGAAGGAAGGAGGAGGACGGACGACCAACAGAGAACAACATGGACGGATGAGACGGACGGAAAAAAGAGAGATGGACGGACAGATAGCGAGACGGAGGACGGCGGTTTGTCGAGCTTCACTTCAGAGGAACCAGCTAAACACTGACATCACTATCGGTGTGTGTCCGTCAGACACAGACGTTAGAAAGAGAGAAAGAACATTGAAGCTGTAACCTCGAAGGACAAAAACGATTCGATCAGTCGTTAAATAAACTCATTCCAATAAAAGTGTAAAAAGAGATCAAAGAAACTATAATAAGTGTAAAAAAAACAAACATTTTCACTGAAATGTTTAAATATTTCATCTCCTCACCAGCTCAGATGTTGTTTATTTCTATTATTATATATATTTTTTATTGTTTATTTCATCAACTCATTTCGGTTTTGTTTTCTCTATAAATCGTTCAGATCCAGGTCCTTTTCTTCTGCTGAGTCAGCAGAACTCAAAAACAGGTGGAGTTTATTTCTAATTTAGATTTCGAGGGAAATGAAAGAAAACACGTTTGTTTTTCTCGGCGTTACTCTGATGTCTGCAGCGATAATAACAAACCCAGCTAATGAGACCAAGTGAGAAGAAAACCGGCGACGGACGACGTTTAACCTTCTGGAAAGAGCCGTCAGAGTCGGAGAGATTCATTTCCATCCAGACTGAGAAGAACAGGTGTGTGTGTGTGTGTGTGTGAGGCTCGGTCCATTAATTCTCGGTGTGTCCGGCCCCCAGAGCTTCTCCACTACAATAGAGAGTCATTGGAGGCCCGGGGCCTGCTGGAGGAACGTCTGGCCGACGCCATATCTTAAAGGAACACTAATTCAATTAAGAGTCCGACTGCATACAGACAGGAGGAGGAAGAGGAGGAGGAAGAGGAGGAGGAAGAGGAGGAGGGATAGATGGATAGAAACAAAAAAAAAAAACCTGGTGTGAGTGAGAGAACACATTCAGCACAAAACCCCTTAATATTTCTCCTTAAGTACGTCTTTAAGTATTTCTCTGCGGACTGAGACCTCTGAGACTTTCACTGGATTAATACAGAACCTGGACCTCATTTAGAATCAAAGACCACATGGAGGTCTGCCTTCAGACCTCATGGAGGTCTGCCTTTAGACCACATGGAGGTCTGCCTTCAGAGCTCATGGAGGTCTGCCTTCAGACCACCAATAGGTCTGCCTTTAGACCACATGGAGGTCTGCCTTCAGACCACATGGAAGTCTGCCTTCAGACCACCAATAGGTCTGCCTTTAGACCACATGGAGGTCTGCCTTCAGACCTCATGGAGGTCTGCCTTCAGACCACATGGAGGTCTGCCTTCAGACCACATGGAGGTCTGCCTTCAGACCACATGGAGGTCTGCCTTCAGACCTCATGGAGGTCTGCCTTCAGACCTCATGGAGGTCTGCCTTTAGACCACATGGAGGTCTGCCTTCAGAGCTCATGGAGGTCTGCCTTTAGACCTCATGGAGGTCTGCCTTCAGAGCTCATGGAGGTCTGCCTTCAGACCACATGGAAGTCTGCCTTCAGACCACCAATAGGTCTGCCTTTAGACCTCATGGAGGTCTGCCTTCAGACCACATGGAGGTCTGCCTTCAGACCACATGGAGGTCTGCCTTCAGACTGTGTGGACCTTTAAACCTTTTGTACAGTGTTTATGTTTGTGAATGTGTTTAAGTGAGCTCTGGTCTGAGTGCAGCCGTGTCTTTCTGATACGTCTCCGCCCGTTTGTGTGTTTTCAGTGTGATTTTGTGCGTCTGACCACGGCGACCTCTCCCGACCCCCCTCTGCTTTCTCATACAGCCGTACAGTAATAAGCTGCGGTGCAGAAATCGAACCCATTTACGAGTCCAAATGCCAAAAACAGACAAATGATGGCTGAAATGGAGTCAACTTCTCTTAAAATGGAGCCCCTTCTCTCCATTTAGCCCCGCTCCCTCTCTCTCTCTCCATACAAATGACTGCTATCAATATTTCCAATCTTCATTTCTCCAGAAGCTCACAGCCTCTTTCTGCCAGAAATCAATGGCTTCCCACTGAGAGCTGTGACAAGGATCAAAAGTAAGAATGGCTCGACTCACTTTCTCCAGATAAAACCTCCCCTCTATACAGTTTCATCATTTAGACAGCACGGGGTGTGTGTGTGTGTGTCTGTGTGAGCTGTGTTCACATTCGTAGTGATCACGAAGCCTCCTCTGTGTGATCAGCATCATGTTTTAGATCACTGATCATATTGAACAGTCAGTATTTAGTTTAGTTTGTCTGGCTGCTCTTTACTCAGTTGTGCTTCAGTTTTCAGTCGAACAAAGGAAACTTACACAACAAAGTGTGTTTCCTTCATCATTTAGTCATGTTTACATCAGCTTTGCATTGTCTGTGTTTTCATGTGTGTGTCACCTTTGAACTATTATGCATTCATTTATTTATGCATGTATGTTTTTCATTTACATATTTACATATCTGTTTGCGTCGTGTGTGTGTGTGCTTATCAGTATGGTTGTGTGTCCATGAATTAATGCCTTTCTATTTCAGGACGTACACTTGTATGATAGTGTGTGTGTGTGGTTGTCAGTCACACGGCGGGGCTAGGCTAATCAGCGCAGTTAGCTGTTCTCTGTGTGATGTAGGCTGATTAATATCCTGTTAGCATCCCGCGGCTCTTAAGGCTAACTGCTGTTTCCTCCATACATCCAGCCTGCTTTCATCTGGCCTCATTAAGACGATGTATTACTATACTTAGCCACAACACACACACACACAACAAGGTTTTTGTCTTTAAAAGAAAAAAAGCTTAGTGCTGATTTGCTAAAGCGTCGTCTCATATTTCACGAGAACAAAAGTTAGAGAAGAAAAGTTGACGTGGACTCACCTGAAACTTCTAACTGTAAATCTGTCCTTACTATTTTCTTCACAGCGGATTATAGAGACGTTATGTATCTATCAGTCATAACATTATGAGCACCTTCCTGATAATGAAGCAAAGAAAAGTTCCTCTCGTGTTTGTGTTGTTCTAGAGCTGATCTGAAGTTTCTATCTTTATCTGATCAGGAGTTCTGCTCATTCTCATTCATGAAAAATCGGCTAACTAAAATCTGAACTAACCTTGTTCACGAGTTTATCACCTGAAGTCGATGTCACACACAAATCAATCTAGTTTAAGGACTAAAAGCTGTAAAGAGCAGCTGAAGGTCAAACAGGTTCCTACCTTGAAGCTCTGCAGCTGCTCCGAGGCGTCTTTGTCCTGTCGGAGGCAGGAGTTGAAGATGAGGAGCTCGGTGTCTCGCAGCCACGCCTTCAGCTCTTTGATCCGAGCCTCCAGCTGCTCCAGCAGCGAGTTGGTGAGCGGGGAAAGGGCCGAGCGAGGGTTCTCCACGGCAACGCCTCCGTCTCCTCGACCCAGCAGGGACGTCCCGTTGGCCGACCGGTTCCGCCGGGAAGAGCCGGGTCCTGAATGCTCCGAGAGGATTTTCTGACAGGGGAGACAGGAAGTTAATGTCAATATCCCATAGTGCAAAGCGGCACATCAGTCAATACACACACGGCCGTTAATCATTCACCCTCAGACGTCCAGGTCGATAATGGGGATGTCATGTATTTATTGCTAAACTGCTGGAGGACGGCGTCGACATCAGCATCTGAGCTGTGTCACTCATGTCACCGTGGTCGTCATGGTGACGAGGTTGTTGTCAACATCAGTAGTTCATGTTTATGGTTTTGTTGAGACCATAAACTCATCAGGAAAACGTTTACTGAGCTGATAAATCAGAGTCCAGGTCCAGGTTTAGAGCCGCTCTCTGGTCTGAGTGTCAGTTTTCACTCCCTTCGTCTCGTTACTGTACACGAGGTGATAAAATCTTTGCGTACCTTCATGCTGTAATGACTCAAAGCTGTTTTTGTAGCTCTGAATTAGCTTGATGTTGCTAACACTGTTGTAATCACGGCGTCGGAGCCTGTTATTATTGTGTTAACGAAGCCGCCATTGTTGACAAACAAACCTCGGCGATGGTGATGTGTGTGTGTTCTTCTTTTCGAGGTGCAAACGGATCAGCTGCTAATTCAGAGCTTCGAGCGGCTTCACCTAGAGAGCCGATATTCACACCACAAACAAAACACCGTTTAGACACAATGCAAACTCAGAGTGTTTGGTGAGGAGCCATCACTGCTTCAAACAGGAACCACGGAGAACAACCAGGGCCCGGCTCCTGTGTGTAATAAAGTCTGCAGAGTCATTTTCCAGCCCCTGTTGATCACACAGAAAGACAGCACGCGGCTGACGGAGGCCGTTCTCTGTTTGGATTTAGAAGTGTGTGCTTTTGTGTTCATCTGTATCTGCTGTAAATAAAGAGGCTGATGTTCTGGGCCGCTACGAGCAACAGGCAGCGCCGCAACACGTGAGGGAGGATGGAGGGAGTGTGTACATATTTATCAGTCCGGGGATTCAGCGTGTTCGTCCAATATGATGCTTCAGCAGTTTGGAGTTGGTGCGGTCAGGTGGGAATCCTCCAAAGTTACTGTCTTTGTAGCCAGAAAACAGCGTCCGGGGAAACACAACGAGGCAATTTCACACAGAAAAGAATGTGAAGCTGAAGGATATTAATTCGATTTGGCTAACTAAGATCGCTGGAGCGTGAGGATTGCTGTTTGAGAACGAGAGGGAAAAAACAGGAGAGAGGAAATATCTGACCGATAGTTAGCGACCTCTCAGTCAACAACCGTTTATGGAAGTTATGGAGTCTGACTCAGACGTCACCGCACCGTGAGGTGAAGCCAAGCTGACACAAAAATTCGACAAAAACCGATTCATCCGACAAAGTTCTTCTTCTCTATTCTTTGACCAAACACATCCGACTTTTTAACGGCAGCTTCCTCATTCAGTCAGATTCCTCCCGTCACGACTTTCACAGCTTCCTGTTCTCCAGCTATTAAACTCAACCGTCTAATCACTTCCTGGTTTGACGGCGGAGAAGTTTCTGCTCCATCTCGTCTCGTCCGGGTTCACGATGTATTGTTTTTGAAAAACTTCACGGTTCAAATAGCTGTTATCTCGCAGCTCTCACTACAATTTTAACAAGCGGCCAAACAAGAGAAGCTTTGAACACAGAGCTGCTCTTGAACGAGCTCCACATGGGTCCCGGCTGCTGATTTACATATGTATGTGTTTATACAAAAGGTATTGAGTCGTTGGTATAGCAGCGACTCTCCCTCCTGTGTGGAAACACTACTTTAGCTGAACTCTGGCAGGTAAAACCAGCCCATTATATGACGAGGAGGGGCGATAATAGGACCCCCCGATCGGTGAAATGTGCAGTTAGCTTTGTTCTGCCAAGAAGCGACGGTGATTATGAGTCTGTGGTTAGTTTGGCAGAGAGAAACTGGAGACGGCAGTGTGGATGGAAGCCGTTGTCGGGGATGTAATTTAACAGACATCAGGTTAGTTGTTTCATAAACAAAAGCAACAAAAACATTAATCTTTTTTCTTCAGGTAGACATGATACATTTCCTTTTCTCTACAGGTGGTTGTTCGCGCTGCAACACAAACTCCATCACACAGTGTGTTTGTCTCCCGCTCGCCGCCATCAGACTCCCCGAGAAACTCATTTTGTGTGTCGTCGTGTTGTGGACGTCCTGCTTCTTTACTCTGATAGTTTGTGTGTTGTGTGTTTGTGGAGCGTCTGTTTATGCTGCACATCCACAAGGTTTCCTGACAACAGACACCCAGCAAGTGTTCGTCCTCTGAGAGGGGACACGAGTCAGAGACCTCGGAGTCCAGCTCTCTGGTGATGTCACCATTCTGGGGGCGTGGCCTAAAGACCACATGGCCTCACAGACTCCTACACTCCTTCAGTGCATCTTTATTTATTTTTTTTTTGTTTCTTTCTAGTTTCTTATTTTTGCACCAAAAACTTTTTTTTTGGTTAATTCAAAAACCTGCAAGACATGAAATTCTGCGTCTGGTTCTGAGTTCTAACGAGCTTCAGCGTGTTTGTGTTCGACACTGACTTTGATCTGTAGAGCCACGATCGAAGTTTTTTGGTTTTTGTTCCTTGTTTTCGAAGCTACTCTCCACAATTACGGCAAAAAGAGTTTTGATTTAGTCACAGAGGTGAAACTGATTCTGAATATGTGGAGACATTTTTAAAAAGACTTAATGTGGACGGTTGAACTGAGGATGGGGGGAGGGAACGACGGACAGACTGAGAAGGTAAAAGAGACAAATGTGGGAGAAGAAGGAACAAATGAAAACAGATCCAGAGGGAGCGACTGAAAATGAGAAAGAGAATTAGCAAACAGAGATAAAGAGGAGGAGAGCTAATGAAACAAAGAGAGATGAGCTGTTGTTCTTAGGGAACTCAATTAACCAGTCTGTTCTCCCTCCTCATCCTCCTCTCCCCGCAGGATGAAGAGCCGGCCAGATCCCGACTCCAGTGTTTTAAGAGGATGAGTCTGGAGATGAAAGGGTTGATTTACCTGCCGGATGAGAAATAAATAAACACCTTCGTCTGATTTATTTCATCAGGCGGGCAAAGAGATTGTACTTTCAACTATTTATCTATCCATCCACTTTGTGGGTCAAGTTAATGGCGCGCGCGCACACACACACACACACACACACACACACATACTGTATCTCTCCTCTAACACAGTTTAACCTTGAACAACAGCAAAAAAAAACAAAAAAACCAGACGAGCTGCTGCCAAAATTCACAACAGAAAAGATGAAAGCTAATTTACAGCCTCTTTATTTTCTTCGTCATTTGGCTGTGTGTGTGTGTGTGTGTGTGTGTGTGTGTGAATGTGTGTGTGTGTGTGTGTGTGTGTGTGTGTGTGTGTGTGTGTGTGAATGTGTGTGTGTGTGTGTGTGTGTGTGTGTGTGTGTGCGCTGTCATAAATTCTTCATAAGGCCAGGACAGTTCAGAGGCGAGGCTCGGGACATCAATTCCAGTTAATTCCCAATTTGTGTCAGAGCAGCAGATGCCGACGCCAGCACAGATAGGCCCGTTAATATGCTACTCAGACGCCATGTTGAAAGGAGGGGGGAGGAGGGAAGGAGGGAAGGAGGGAGGGAGCGAGGAGAGGAAGGAGAAAGACACATGGAGGAGCGTCCTCACTTTAAAAATTCAATTTAGGGACAAAAGGAGATAAACTGAAAGCTAAAAAAACAAAAAGGGGGAGAAGGAGGAGACAAAAGACGGAGCGTCTGATGGGACAGGTGGAGGACGGTTAGTGCTGGAGGGGAGCGCCATGATTGGTGGTTACAGTTAGGGGCGGGGCCTGACTACACCAACCAAAGGACAAAAATGTCCAAATACTTTTGGACAGTTAAGAGATCCAGGACGAAGGAGAGCCAAGAGAAATAGAAGAGATTGTTTCACTGTGTGTTTGTGTCATTACCCAGAATTCCTCTGTTGCAGAGTCCAAACATCTCTGTCAGTAATAGAAGTTTAATCACAGTCTGTTTACTGTGGTGGAAACAAAGGGGGGGGGGGCATCATCTGTTGCTGTTGTTTAATTTCTAAATGGAATCTGTTTCTATGAGGTTGATACATATATTAATTCACACACACTGCCAATGACTCTGAATCAGTGTGTGTGTGTGTGTGTGTGTGTGTCATCAGGGACTACAAGCAGGTAACACACACACACACACACAGGTGGTGTTTGCTCCTCCACCCATATCTGTTTGTGTGAATAAGTTCAACGCTGCAGCGACGATGGCGGCGGCGAAGAAGAAGAAGACGACGACGTGCCGCTCGGCTGACACGAGAGAGGAGTTTGTTTTCTTCGCAGGAACAGAATCACAATGTTTGAGCGTCCCCGACGAGCCGCCGCCAGCTGTCACCGCCGCCGCAGACCTGGAATTAATCACCACGCCTGGGTAATGACAAACAACCGCCGTCGACGTGCCCACGAGCAAGGCAAACAAACGCCACCTGAAGGGGCGGGAAGCGTCCCGAACAGGAAACGGATCACAGCCGGAGCTGCCTCATGGACAGACCTGAAACTTCTGGTTCAACCATCAGACCAAACAACCAAAGGGACAAAAAACAACTACAACTCCCAGGGTGCATTTCATGAATCAGAGGAGAGGGATCATACCGAACGTTAACGATGAACAAAACAAAAACATTAAAATTAGATAAAGTTGTTGCTAAGTTTTTGTGGGTTCAGGTCTCGGGCTCCGGTCTGAACTGGATCGGAGTTTGAGTCCAGGTTCAGTTTCACATTCTGACTTCATTGTGTTTATCTGATTGTTTGTTATGTTGAACTGATGCTCACTGAACTCTGTGGAGGGAACGAATGTTTGGACAGAAAGAGCAAGAACACGTTCTTTGATTCCAATAAAACGTCTTCATGGTGCCTCCTCCCTCGCTCCCTCGCTCCCTCCCTTCCTTCCTACCTACCTACCCTTCTTTCCTTCCCTTCATCCTACACTCCACCACACCGTTAAAGGCCATGGTAGCAGCGGGGCTCCGAAATTGAGACGACACTAATTATCTTCATGTTCTAGATTAGATCAGCGCTGATTATCCTAAAATTAGACAGACACACACACACACACACACACACACACACACAGTCCTGTCTGAACAGAAATATCAGTCTAATCCTCCAGATACCATCTCTCTATTTGGCTCGACTCCAAGATGCCACTGTTGCACTCCTGTATTTTTTAAACTGTGTATTTGTGTGTGACCTTGCGTGTGTGTGTGTGTCCTGTTGTCGTGTTGTGCTACCTCCAGCTGACTCCATGTGTGCGTCAGGTTGTGTATTTTGCGGTGGAATTCGGCAGGCAGTTCGGTGCCGCTCCTCTTCAGGGACTCGGCTCGGCCCAGCAGGCTGGTCTTCCTGCTCTCCATCATCATCAGCTCAGCGTGGCTGCTCTGCAGACAGACAGACACACAGATGTTTGTTACACAACTCAGAACAACGACACGTGAACTGAATCTGAACGCGTGGAGACGTTTTTAAAAATCACAACTTAACAAGGAAAAACCTTAATGTGAGTCCTGGACGGACACAGGAAGTGTTTTATTCTGCTGACATTTTGGTGTTTTGATCCGATCTTCATCGTGACTCTGCGTCTCTACTGGAGTCTGTTGTCTCTGCTGTGGATCCACCGGCTGCAGCTGCCGTCCTCCCCAAAGACAGCGGCGTGTTCTCCGACCTACAGCCGCTGCTCCAAAGACCGACTGCCGGTGACGGCTCTTTGAAACGGGAGCAGATCTTTGTGTTGTTGTTCGCCGCTCATCTCACAATGAGACGTTTAAGGGACTCGCAGGAGTCTCTGTCACCGCCTCGCCTGCTTTGACCACATTAAAGAGTAAAAAAAAACAAAAACCAAACCAAAACAAAACGTGGCACCTCTGCAGCTCCACAGACACACAAATCAAACGCACTTGACGGCAAACTCCGACTCCTTTGTGGAGAGATTTTCAAGAAATGCTCCATTTTGTTCCACCAAGTGCTGCTGAATATTTCCCTCCCGTCTGGTTCAGGCTTTTGTTTGGGAGCGAGAGCTACAGAACACTTTTCAAAAATTCAGACTTTAAGCAACTGCAGAGAAAAGACTTGACTTTTTTAAATCAGTTGCACACGTGGAGCGGCTGACTGTGTTCATCCTGACATCTTGAAATGTCACCATTTACTGCTCGCAGAGAAGGTGCCAGTTTTTAAAACTGGCAGCAATCAACAGCATCGAGTGCCAGATTTTCAGTTTGATTTGTTTTTTTCTTCGCTGGATTTTCTGACTCTCATCTGGAGTCAGAGTCAGAGCAGCAGCTTCGTCATTGGTCGGCGGGTCACGGGCGGTTCACTCTGAGCGAGGGGCGGGGTCACCCTGGACAGGTCTCCAGTCCGTCACAGAGACAGACAGACCTACGGACAGTTTAGAGTCACCAATGAACCCAAACATGATGTCTTTGGAGACTCCACACAGAAAGGCCCCAGGCCGGGAATCGAACCCAGGACCTCCTTGTTGTGGGGAAACAGAGCCCTGCGGCCTTAGTAGTTCTCATTTGGACCTTTAACACTGTGGCTCCGCCCACAACTTCCTGGTTCATCCTCCATGTTGTTCCCTCCATCCTTCCTTCTAACTTCACTTCAGCCTTTTCCCCCCTGCGTCCCGTTTCCTCCCATCCTCCTACTTTGTCAATCCCTTCATCTTTTTGAGGCTTTCTCCTTTCGTCCTTGTCTGCTCACTCACAATTCTGCCTCCATCTTTCTAATTTGCGTCTCAGCACTTCTTCCATCTTTATTTTCTTTACTGTAACACCCCCTCGGCCTCAGCCCTCCCCTTCTATTTGCTTAATTCATCCATCTCTTTCTCCATCACTTTCCATCTATCCCCTTCTCTTTTCAGTTGTTAGCGTAACTCTCCTTCGATGCCTCCATCTTTTTTTTTTTTTGGCTTAATTTCCCTCCTCCTCCTCTCTTTTCTCTTTCTCCTCTTTTCATTTTCTGCATCGATAGCTACTTGATTCTACTTTTCCCTTGTCGTTTATCATTACCACCCGGCCCCATTTGAATATTTAAATGTCTCTTCTCTGACTCTGTGTGTGTGTGTATGGACATATGTGTGTGTGTTTTTGCTGTGCTGTCATCAGAGAGGCGGCGGCCATTTTTCAATGTCGCCGATTCTGATGGAGATGCTATCGCTTGGCGCTTCACAGCCATCCATCCCCTTCACTTAGCTAATAGCCACGCTGCGAGAACGAGGGATCGACAGCAAAAAAAAAAAAAAAAAGGAAAAAAGAGACGAGTGGAAGGTAAATATGTCGGCTTCGCACTCATCTAACAGTCAGGAAATTATACGATTTATTTGCTGATGGCAAATATTGATTTAAAAAGGGAGCTGGTGGGGTGCAGGGGTAGGAGGAGGGCAGGGGCTGGGGTGGGGGTTGTTTTGTTGTTGTTGTTGTTTGTTTGAAGGATGCCACTGATCCAAAGTCAAAGAAAAGAGGGAGAGGGGGAGAACGGAGGATAGACACGCCGATTAAAATGCATGAGATCCGAACTTTGAGATAAGTGCTGAGAGAGGGATCTTCAAGAAATGGGGAAGGGGGGAGACTGAGGGGTGAGAGAGAGAAGGAAGGAGGAGACGGGGGGGGGGGGGGGGGGGGGGGGGGGCTAGTTGTGATGTATTCATGCCTCAAGTCAATCTTCATGCAAGGATGGACTGAGATACACAGGCCGGAGGAGAGAGAGGGAGGGAGGAGACAAAGAGACGGTGAACGAGGGAGGAAGAGGAAGAGAAACAGATGGAGGGAGGAAAGAGATGAAACTGAACAGAAACAGGAAGTCAGAGCGGGAGGTGGAGAGAGATGGAGGTCAGCAGCCTCTTCATCCTTTTTGGTTGAAGAGGCCTGGTCTGGGACCTGGTCTACGAAGGTCTGGTCCGAAGACCTGATCTGAAATCTCATCTCGCTGACTTTGATGTATTCAGTCGTCAGATGACGAAGGTTGAGACCTTGGACTGAATTTAAGGCTTGATGGCAAGTGTAAAATCATCAAGTACGTTCAAAGTCAAGGTCACAGGTTCAGACTTCAGACGTTTGTTTTTTATTTCAGGTAAAAGTTATCGGCTGGTTTCTGTTAACTTGTGAAAGTTTTAGTTTCACATTCTAAAAATCTGAAGCTCTCTTCCTCCTTCAAACTGTGAAAGGCACGGTGACCTCTGACCTCGGCCCCTCCTTCCTCATCCTCCAAACTCTGAGTCATTAAAAGTTTGCATGTCTCAGAGCGTCAGCTCCGTGTCTGGACAGAACACATAAAACATTGTTTGTGACTAATTTAAACTAATCAGCTGTAGCTTCAGTCCCATATGCTGCTGATTCGCTCTCACAAAGTGTTTACTCACGTTTTAGAGCTCAACCGCTGAACAAACTGACCAGCAGCTGCAACGTGATGAATATTATACATATATTTGTTCCTCTTCTTCATCAGCCCACACGGTTCATTTCTTTTAATATTTATATGGATGATGATGATGTCACTGTATCATCCTTTGAGTGACCTTTGACCTGATTCTGATGTTTTGCGTGATTTAATAATTTATAGAAATATGAAATTAAATCACGTTACAAAGAAACCTGCCGTCAGAAAAAAACAAAAACGTAACGCGAACTGAGAACGTAGAAATAAATCCACCTTCAGAGGACGTGGGCGCCTTTATATGTAATATATTTTATCAGAGAATCAGAGAGGAAGAGGAAAACAGAGGGAAATGGCAGCGCGGAAAGAAAACGGGGGATAAACGCTTGACAAAGCAGATGAGCGGGAGAAGGGGGAGGAGGGGAGGGAGGGAGGGAGGGGGAGAAAATCAACAAGCAATCATAAGTTTAATTTGGTCTCCATATTAATGAGCACGGAGCTGAAATGTCAGCAAAAATGCAGTCATACATGAAAAACATTTAATGCATTTTGAACATTAGTTTTTTTTTCCCCTCACAGATTCATCTTATCCACCAAATGAGAGAAGTTTGTCGGAGGCTACGTAACGGAACGATTTTGTCGTCGTGGCAACTAAAGTTCGAGAGGATGAGGATGGGGGGGGGGGGGTCGATAAAGACGTATATTCATCCTCATCATCATCTCTGCTCTTCTGTGTCTTCTCTCTTGTTTATTATTTCCTCTTCATCGTTACTTATGAGCTGATGTTTTTCTTCTTTTCGTTTGAATAAATTCCAAATATGTTACTCTGAACTACAACTACTTTCTGTATTATTGCTTCTACCTGCTGTATGTTCATATTGACCGTTACAGCCAATAGACTTCGGTTATTGAAAAGTTCTGATTGTGATCTCACGTCATTCACTGTTGAACGTCTGTAAGTGTTATTTCCAAACATCAGCAGATATCGAGCCTTTACTTTTTCAACTATTCAAGCCAACTGAAGGGAAGGAAACTGATCGATGCTGATCAACACTGATCCATTCAGGGGTTGAGACCAACAACGGTCCACTTCACTACGATGCTAACTGCATGTTAGCATGGTTAGCATGATCGAGATTAAATGGTACTTCAAGTATCAACGGATTCACGCTCAAACATCAGACTGATCCGACAGTCAGCGGAAAAGTCCAGCTGTCCAAGGACACGTGGACCGGAGGAGTCGGGGATCGAACCGCCGACCGTCACTGAGTGATGAGAGGACGCCGGCGGCGGCAGACAGACCGTTAGTCCAGCTTCCACTGACAGCAGCGAAACAACACAGTTCATCATCAAGTCTCCCACCTGCTCTTCATTCATTCTGTTCGGCTCTGAAACAAAGTGAGTGGGAGGAAAAACACACAACACCGACTCACAATGTGTGTGTGTCTCCGGCTGAGATGGATGTTCCTTTGGCACTGAAAGAGCAGGAAGTGGCTCTCTGACACCCCATTTATACTGCCAGACACTTCAACCTGTGTGTGTGTGTGTGTGTCGTCTTTACTGTCCTCCAAACTGCCTCCAGTTTACAGTAGATTTTTCTTTTCTACTTTAAATTCCCATTTCACTGTTTCTTCTCTCACAAACAACTCGGAACAAACTGAAGACGTTCAGTGTTTTGTTTTGTTTAAATAATGAACGAATAAAGGCCAGAAAACAAAAAGTCCCTTTTTCCTCAGTTTGTTTGTACATTTGAATAAAATATTAAAGATCCAAATGTCTCAGATGAAATTCTGTTTTCTGTTTTTTCTGCTGAAAGTCTCTGGAAGTTTCTCCTTCACCAAATTAAAAGCCTTCTGTTTGGACCAAAAAAAAAAACTTTCTCTCTTTCAAAATGTGGCGGCAACAAAAGGCCCGGCAACACGTTTTAATTGTCGTCATGGAAACCAGATGAATAAGCCGTTTGACTGGCCGGTAAAGACGGCTCGCCATTCAGGGACGTCGTGTGTGTGTTGGGGGTTCGTTAGCACAAAGCAAGAAGGGAGAAATTTCTACCAGTCTGTTTGAGAGAGAGGAGAGAAGAATGGAGGTGGGTGAGTGAGGGGGGAGGAGGGGGGGGGGGCAGACCAATGACTGTCCAGCTTCGGTCACATGACTTTAAAAGATCAGCTGATGTCATCTGGGGTCGACGCTCCGGTTCGATCCGATGAAGGAACCTGCTGCTTTTTCTACATGTTTTGGTTCAAATGTCGTCATTTTAAATGACCAGTGACGACGTTAAATAAATATACGGTGAGATGATGATTTTATTTATTTCAACTAAATTCTGTTCGCTCTAAAAACTGGAGCGTGGTTGATGCCAGGTGACCTTTGACCCCATAAGAAGCCTCATGACGAGACAGTGAGACAGGAAACAATGAAAATGCACACAAACACGCACACATCCAACAAAACAGACACACAAAAACACATGCAAGTGCGCTGGACATCAATGGATTAATTGACTCTGTGCAGAAAGTTAAACCCAATGAAAACGAAAACGCACACACACACACACACGGCCAATTCCTCCTCCTCGTGTGTGTTTCTGAGAGTGTGTTATATCATGTCGTGTGTGTATCTCTGTTCTGTTGTGAGTTCAGATCAGTGAGAGGTTGAGGTTAGAGGCTGTGTGTGTACTCGTGAGTGTCAAAGAACAAATATGTGTGTGTGTGTGTGTGTGTGTGTTGGTGACCCCATAGGAAGCTGGATGGATCAAACCATTGAGCTGGTACACAAAGACTCTTTATACTGAGAGGGGGTGGGGGGGGAGGGAGAGGGAGAGAGAGAGGGAGAGAGAGAGAGGGGAGAGAGGGAGAGACAGAGAGAGAGGGGAGAGAGAGAGAGAGAGAGAGAGAGGAGAGAGAGGGGAGAGAGAGAGGGAGAGACAGAGAGAGAGAGAGACAGAAGGGGGGGGGGGTCATGTGTTTGTACGTATGGGCACTAATGTATATTTGGCAGTGTTCTGGTGTGTGTGTGTTGTTGTAACTGACCGTTGACTTACAGTCACACTGAAATGAGCAGGTGTTGGTCAACAACAACGCCTCTGTTGTTGGCTTCCGCCTGTGTGTGTGTGTGTGTGTGTGTGCAGGTCAGTGTCGCGGGCTTCAGAGAACTGTTGACTTCACTGTGTTTTATAGAGAACCTGAACTGTAATTAACTCTTTACTTCCTCCGTTCAGACTCTGTTCTCTGTAAAAGCTCAGAAAACAAGAACTAACTAAAAACACACTCTGAATGTTTCCTTCTTTTCCAAAGAAAAGTTCCTCTCATGTGTTTGTGTTGTTCTAAAGCTGATCTGAAGTTTCTTTCTTTATCTGATCAGGAGTTCTGCTCATTAATGATGAAACATCAGCTCTAAATATCTGATTGTCTTTATTCTGTCAACACAATAAACTCAGAAACATACAGGACTGATCCAGAGACACTCTGATTGGCTGTGACATCACCCAGCGGAGCCAATAGGAGCGTCTGACGCAGAGACGTGACTGTGGACGTCACTGATAGAACAGTTTTAAACCTCCTCGTGCTGCTGCAGGTCAAACATGGCGGTTCATGTTGAAGCAGATACAGAACTGAACCACAACGGCTCTCATGTCATCATCGGCTCTCATGGCGGTTCCTCCTCCGCCCCTCCCTCCATTCCACCGCAGTGACGGAAATGTAATAGCATGTGTGTGTGTGTGTGTGTGCGTGTGTGTGTCCAACAGACCGACCATGTAGCCTAAACGACAGACAATCTTTATTCTAATGAAGAAGGTGCCAAGGTCAAATGGAGAGCCGGGTGATGAATGGAGAACACACAGACGCACACACACACACAGGCACAGACACACATTAATTGTGCACCAGAGCTCCTTCCCAATATTGTGTGTTTTCATGTAGACACATACATTTATCTGTTCCTCCCTCCCTACACACACAAACACACACACTTTAAAGGAGGCTGCCGTTTTCCCCTTGAGGTGACATTAAACATTATTCTCACGACACACACTTAAACAAACCGTCACAGGAAATAAAATCTGTTTGCAGGTAAAACAAAAACTGCAGTGTGTGTGTCTGTGTGTGTGCGAGCTCCCCTCTGATCTGCAGTCTTTGAATTACAAGAAGACAAAGATCAAGGAGCTCAGTTTATTTGTGCGTTTCGTTGGTTCCGTTTCCTCCTGAAAATGATCAATAGTCACCTGTTGTGTTGATGATCATTTTTAATAAACATGTGAAGTGATGATGATTGATCAGCTGACGGCAGCAGTGCAGCTTCTCCAGGAAAAGTATTTTCTGCTGCGGTAGCTTCACTTGTTTTTCTTCTGAAGTGGCGACAGGAAATAAAAAGTGTTGGATCTTAAAAGTCCACCTGGTCTAAAGGTAGACCTCCATCTGGTCTTTGATCCTAAATCAGGTCCAGGTTCTGTATGAATCCAGTCCAGTCTGGAATCAGAACCTGAACCTTCAAACTAGCCGTCAGGACTTCTGGGACTTTATGACGTCGCAACAAAACAGTCATTCATCGAGTCGTTTGCTTTTTTAAAAATTCTTATTGGCCCGCTCAGAAAAACAGACAGCCAATTAGACGAGGGAATCGGCCCCTCTTTGAAATTTTGGATCTTGCTCACCTGAAACTTTTGCCGCCTTGTTTTGCTGGAAAACTTTCAAAAGCAGGAGTGTGGTTTGAATCGTGCTGCTGCTGTTTTAGTCTCGCCTCGTAGTTTTGGGGAGACGTGTTTACAGCCGACCTTGGCCCGACATTGGCTCCAAACAAACTACTTTTGTTTCTGCATCAGATTCCTGCTCATCTCTGACTGGGAGTGTGTGTCAGGTTTCAGTTAAGACGGCGTTCCTGGGAAGCTGAGGGAGTCTCAAGAGACGAGATACAGAGAGGGGGAGAGGGTGGGAGGGGGGGGTGGAAGGAGGAATGGAAGGAGGGAGGGAAAGGAAAGTTGGCGAGATGCTGCTGAGTCGTGTCTCTTTGTTCTAAAGCAGATATATCCCCGACTTTATCAAGACTGACAGAACAAACGCACAGGAAACAGCCTCCCACAGGACACATAATCCACACACACACACACACACACACACACACACGAGAGAACCAGTGAACACACAAAGGTCTGAAAACGTGAACAAACACACAAAGAAACATGTAAAAACAGCTGAGATGTTGTTGTTGTTGTTGTTGTTGTTGTGTAGTTTTCGAGGACAAAAACACACAAATTCTTACTGTATTTACAAACTAAGAGTATTTAAGCACAAAACACCCCTCCCCTGTGTTAGCCCCGCCCCCTAACCCCTCCCCTTTCCCTCTAAATGGAGCATCATTTAAAAAATGAACATCATGTTGTATTGAAGACTGTAAACTAGAGACTGAGACCATAAACTGATCAGAGAGGAGGAGGGACATTTTCCCATAGACTTCAATATAAAGGAGGAGGAGGGACATTTTCCCATAGACTTCAATATAAGGGAGGAGGGACATTTTCCCATAGACTTCAATATAAAGGAGGAGGAGGGACATTTTCCCATAGACTTCAATATAAGGGAGGAGGGACATTTTCCCATAGACTTCAATATAAAGGAGACGATCTGACTGAGAAGAGACGTGTTGTGTGTTTTTTGTGTGTTGAACATGATGACACACAAGAGAAGTTGGACTTTGTGTGGAAGAAAAAAGACTGAAGCTGCAGAAACGAGGAAACACAAAGGATGACAAACAGCAGGTTGTTGTGTTGTGTTTGAGTCTTTCAGGAAATATGGACACTTTGATTCGTCCTGTATATTCAGCTTTAATGACGTGGACAGACACACACACACACAGTCCCAGGGGGTTTTATCTCCCTGTTCATACAACAACCAACGACAAACGACAAAACGACACATCAGGACGTCTGACCCAGGAAGCGTTCGACTTCCTGACAGATTCCACCAGACGCACAATACGCACACTCTACACAGAACAGACAGCAAAGCAGAAGTGTGTCCCTGGAGAGAAGAGATGGGAATATCAGTCGACGAAGAAGGAAAGAGAAGTGTGTGTGAGAGAGATTTTCTTTGGTAGGATGACGGGGAGAGTTTTTAAATGGCCACAGATTTTTCCTTTTTCTATATTAAATATTTCATCTCACTCATTCGTTGCTTCCTGTTTACTTCCATTTTTCTATTCCTCCGTTTGTTTGTTCTCGTTCTTCCTGATATTTTCTTATCTGTGAAATTAAGTCAGACTGAGTCATGTGACCAAACATCATCCTTATTTCCTCCCTTCCTTCCCTCTTCTCCTTGTTTCATCCCTTCCTTTTCCCTTTTGTTCACTTTCATCCGTCCTTCATTCTTCCCTTCTATCCTCTGCTCCTTTTCTCCTTCCCGATAACGTTCCTCCCTTCCTTTTTATTTTACTCCTTTCTCCTCCCATCCCTCCTATCCTTTCATCTCTAACTCCGATATGTGCAGTAACAGATGACTTTTTTCCTTTCTTCCAGTCGTTTATCCATCCTTCCTCCCGGATGGAGGGAGGTTGGGAGCGTTAACAGCACAGTGAGGATTGCAGCAACAATTACATGTGAAATTAGCCTCGCCTCATAGCCTGCAGTGTAATTCCAGCCTTCTGAGGCGTGGCAAAGTCATCTGTCTCTAATTAAAGATTCTCCCTCCTCTCTCTCTCTCTCTCTCTTTCTCTTTCTGGGGTGGGGTGGGATTGGGGGGGCTTCTAAACCTAATTCTCAGCATGTCACGGTTTTTAACAGGTAAAACTAATTATTTCCGATTTTTCGTTTTTGTTTTACTTGTTTTCATTTTTGCTCTTCATGATGAAAACACGGCCGTCAAATTAAGGTCCACACGGTCTGAAGGTAGACCTCCGTGTGGTCCACCTGGACTTGCAGGTTTTGGCTTCTCTGCGTGTTTACATGAAATTTGGATGGCTCAGAAGACAGTTGGCCGATCATCGAACATCTGAGAGCTGTGAGATTCTATAAACACATCAACTATTACTATTTTAAAAAAATACACACGATTGTATTTTCCTCAGTGAAACAACAACAACACGACAGAAAGCGAATTGATCGTTACAGCAGAAGAAAGAAGGAAAAGAAAAGACGGAGCAGCAGAAAGAGATTTTGTGGGAGAGCTCAGAGGATAGAGGACTTAAGCCGTCTGTGTGTTTCTCAGGCATGACTCTCCACTGGAATATAACCCAGACTGTGTGTGTGTGTGTGTGTGTGTGCTCAGCCTCCTGTTGAGGTTGTGTACCCTCACTGTTGCCCTTAGGGCTTAAGATGGAGAGTGAAACACAGACTGAGGACAGAAGCGCTGTCGTCTCATTTCTCCGTTTCTGCAGATTTATATAATTACATATCTACTTTATCATTTGCACCAATAAAAGACACGATGTTTGTTTTTATAGCACACAGACATGAGGAGTGAGACCGGGACACTCAGGGAATGACCCAATCCTGTCAACTTGTGGCGAAGGGGGCGGGGCTTATCAACCTAAAACCTTGCCAGTACAGAGAGCCAGAGTTAGCATTAGCACAACCGCTAACACTGTGTCAGTATGCTGATGATGACTGCGTAGCTAATGATGCTAACGTCTGGTCTCACCAGACTGCTGATCTGATTCTGAGTCCGACTGAAGCTCTTCATCCTCTCTGCTCTCTCACCTGTCAACCTGGAGCCAGCAGGCGGTGGGAGGGGCTTAAGGCCCGATCCAGGTTTCTGCATCAGGAAGTAAAGAAGATGAGCTTCACGCACAGCTTTTGTGTTGGAAACCATGCTAAAAAAATATGAATCAGAGCAGACCAGGTAGATCTGGTTCTCTAAAAACTCACAAAGCTACAATTATTAACATCAGAACTACCAGGACCAGAGACCGGTCTGGATCTGGTTTAGTGGATTAAGCCAGAATTGGGATCCAGGATCTGAAACAGAACCGTCAGCCTGTTTGACAAAGCTGCCAAAGTCACATCAGGTGGATTCAGTGGTGACACGTTTCCTCGTTTATCAGCTGATGTGAATGAGTTGGAAACAAAACACATCTGGACAAATACAGCTGTGTTGTTCTCTCTCTGGACGTCTTTGTGTGTGTGTGTGTGTGTGTGTGTGTTTGTGTGTTTGTGTCGCATCAGACAGAGCTCCTCTGTCGCACCAACACTGATTGGTTTTGGAACTAAGTTAATGAGCAGGTGTGTGTGTCTGTGTGTGTGTGTGTGTGTGTGTGTAGCCCAGCATTCCATCAGAGCACCATGGGCTATTTGAAATGAGAATTCAGTGGCAGGAATGCACACACACACACAGACACACACAGACACACACTGATAGCCACTGTAATTAGTTGGACTCTACTGGAACTCGCCACAGGGAGAGAGAGTGAGAGAGAGAAGGTTCAGTGATGACTTAATGTAATGAAATGTTTTCAGTGAATTTGTTTTTGCTCTGACCTTTGACCTACATCTGATACACTCGGTCGGCCGTCTCTACTTCCTGTCATGTGATCATGGGAGGTCACTGGCGCCAAGACGATGAACGACAGAAGAAACTTCGTCGTGAAAGATGAATCAGAGCAGGTGGAACATTTACTGAGTTCACTAGAGTTCACCTGATTCATCCATCCATCCGTCAGCAGATTCATCCATCCATCCGTCAGCAGATTCATCCATCCATCCGTCACCTGATTAATCCATCCATCTGTCACCTGATTCATCCATCCATCCGTCAGCAGATTCATCCATCCGTCACCTGATTCATCCATCCATCTGTCAGCAGATTCATCCATCCATCTATCACCTGATTCATCCATCCATCCATCTGTCAGCAGATTCATCCATCCGTCACCTGATTCATCCGTCCATCTGTCAGCAGATTCATCCATCCGTCAGCAAATTCATCCATCCGTCACCTGATTCATCCATCCATCCGTCAGCAGATTCATCCATCCGTCACCTGATTCATTCATCCATCCGTCAGCAGATTCATCCATCCATCTGTCACCTGATTCATCCATCCATCCGTCAGCAGATTCTTCCATCCATCTGTCAGCAGATTCATCCATCCGTCACCTGATTCATCCATCCGTCACCTGATTCATCCGTCCATCTGTCAGCAGATTCATCCATCCGTCACCTGATTCATCCGTCCATCTGTCAGCAGATTCATCCATCCATCCGTCACCTGATTAATCCATCCATCTGTCACCTGATTCATCCATCCGTCACCTGATTCATCCATCCGTCACCTGATTCATCCGTCCATCTGTCAGCAGATTCATCCATCCGTCACCTGATTCATCCATCCATCTGTCAGCAGATTCATCCATCCATCTGTCAGCAAATTCATCCATCCGTCACCTGATTCATTCATCCATCCGTCACCTGATTCATCCATCCATCTGTCAGCAGTCTGTTTTGTACTGTAAGTTTTGCTTTATGCAGATTAATTGATCAAAAGTCATCAGGAGCAAACAAACGAGTTTATGTTTCAAATGTAAACTGTCCTGCTGATCAGATTTAATGACAACAATTAAAAAAAAGTCTCCGTTTCAAAGAGCAGTTGGACTTTAGTATGATGTAAATGTTCAATTCTAACATTTGCTAGTTGGCAGCTGAGGCTGATGGGAATGTTTTTATATTTGGTCATAAACTAAAGTGAATATTTCTGATCTAACGATGATGTTTTATGGAAATATGTCCTGCAGCTTTGAGCTGACTCTGACCTCCGTTAGCTTCGTTAGCTGTTAGCGTAGCACAGAAAACTTGTGGGATGCTCAAACTTATTCTGATCCGTTATTAAAAAGGCTCAGATCTGATCATTGGTAATGAATATCAGCTGAATGTCAACACTTTGGTTTGTTTTATTATTCTGCTCTGCTTTCATACAGATGGAAGTTTTTCTTCTCTAATTTAACTCCACTGATACCAAATGAGTTTCTATTCAATAGACAGACATCAAATATGTGTTTGGATATAATATCCACGCTTTAATGTGTTAGCTGTGTGTGTGACAATATTTCCTCCTGTGGAACTCGGTGGGGCCAGGACCTTGATCATCTATTGGCTGAGCTACAGGGGCCTTGATGTGTGATTGGTTGACAGCAGCTACAAGGTCTGTTGCTTGTTTCTGCTCCCTGTGGACCCTCAATAAACTCACACACAAACACACCATCTGGACACACAGTAGCAATTGGAAAAGTACTGAAGAAACACACCCTGGAGGATGAATTAACTGTGCACACACACTGCGGGCAGGAATGGGAACAGAACGACACAAACAGTCACACAGTAATGGAAATAAACAGGATCAGAGAGAAGAAGAAGAAGAAGAAGAAGAAGAAGAAGAAGGTGACGACAACCTGATAAAAGTGGAGCTTCAGTCAGAGGCTGTTAGCATTTAGCATCAGAGCTAATTAGCTTCACTCGAACAGACGCTTCAGATGTAGAGACGATCCCATTGGCTGTCAGTCAGCAGGTCCCTGTGACCTCACTGTTAGATTCTGTTGCTAGGCGACACCTGCCGGCCCGTGGTGATGACGACAGGAGCGAAAGGAGAAGTCACGAAAGGGGCGGTTTGTGCTGTTTGTATTATCCGATATTCCTTTGTTGTTGTTGTTGCTGTAGCCATGGCAACAAAGTTTGTCCAACGTGGAGGAAGCACTTATTTCAACACAGATCACCGTCGTTTCCTGAACCCACCCAGACGGGGCCGTTATGGTGTGTTTATTATTGTAACCATGACAACCGCTATCCTGCTCTGAAAACGCTAAACAACAACAAAGTAACGATATCGTGAACGGTGGCTGTTTCGGATGATGACGTCACAGACGAGGCTTTAGCTCGTTAACTGGCAGCAGGTGAAGCTCTGACCCGGCTCTCCTGGTCTTATTTACAAATGACCAAGACTTTGGTCCAAATCCAGATTGTGTTTCCACACACACATATCTGTATCACCACGGACAAAAACCCTCCTCTCCTCCTTCCTCCCTCCTTTCCAAGGTTGATAAGTGCTCCCATCTAACATCACAATAAACAGTAGAGCCTGAGTCTGCCAAGCCGGACTGCAGCAACAACTGTCAGCCCAGCTTTCCCTTTCCGGAGGACGCACACACAAACACACAGAAAAAAAAAAAAAAAAAATACACACACATCCACAATCTCCCCTTTTGCGCTCTCAGTTGTACACCACACACAGACAAATACACAAACACGTCCCCACACACACACATCCAAAAAGGACAACTTTTGTTGGGCCTTAGCGTTGCTATGGTTACAGGGTCGAGTCCCCCCAGCATTTTCGGGGAGCACAGGGAGGTTCTTTAACGTTCTCATGGAAGCAAAGAAAAAAAAAAACTAGAAGGGTTAAAGCTTTACTGAGCATACACACAGACACACACGGACACACACAGACACACACACAGAGGCATGCAGGCGTGGTGAAATCTCCCAGCATGCATGTGTGCTGCAGTATAGCTGTCTTCACATCACTCCATGTGACACAAAGACCAGAGTTGTGTTAATGTTGCGGTTCACGGAAAAAGTAATAAAATAAACAAATAGAACATTTAAACATTTATCTTTTTTTTCTCACACGCACACCTCCCACATGTTGCCGAAATAAATAATCCTTTTCAAAATGTTTACAGACACACGACCAAATACAAGACAAACTCTTAAATATGTGGGTGAATAAACCTGCTCTTCTAATCCATACAGCTATAAAAATACTATCATAATGTTGTCTTTTGTAGCAGAAGAAAGGGATTATTATTCACCAGATAACTGAGAAAGAGCCAACAGGTAAAAAACAGAGAGATATATGATTAAAATGGCTGCAAATGAGCAGCTGACTGTATACAGGCCCGTCAGTGGAGGGAAACAGTATAAGAAGGCGACCTTGGAATGGGCAAGGAGACGCTGTCGAGCACCACATCAATATTTTAACAGGAGAGTTGACACATCCAAAAAAAAAAAAAAGGAGAGAGGGAAGAAGAAGAAGACTGCCCAGCGATTCCAGAGTCATCTAAAATTCATGTCTGCATCATCACCGCCATGAATATTCATACAGAGATGAATATTTAAGTGAAACTCCTATGGAGAAATTAGGTTCATCTTTACACTTATCAATAATTCGCAGCCCAGGTGAGTCCCATCGGCCGCTAAATAAATCATGTCTGCACACACACACACACAGGTCTTTGTATAACTGTAAGGACATAATGGTTTCCCTGGTCCTGTATCCTCAGCCTGACCCATGACAAAGAAAGGCCTAACCCTCGACCCCTGACCCCTGACCCCTGACCCCTGGACCCTAACATCAGGTTCTTCTCGTCTTCACACTGAACTTCATAGTAAATAGGAGCAGCTGAGACGTCCTCACAATGATACAAAGACATGTACACACAAACACACACAAAGAACAGTCAGAAGGAAGTGACGGCCAGACAAACTACATAAAGTTACCTGTGTGTGTGTTGCTTTGCTGCAGTGCCTTGTGAGTAAAAACAACAACAACAACAACAACAACAACAAACAAACAAACCCCACATCATCCCTTTGTGTGTATAAACAGCCTTGACAGCGGATATATTACAGTGTGTGTGAAAGAGTTTGTGTATTTTGCTGTGTTTACGCCTCCGCTGTCGTTCTGTTCATGATCCAGAGTGAAACATAAACACAAACGTTTACGTTCTGGCGCTGATTTTTTAGCATCAAGCTAATGTTAGTTTGCTGATTTTTAAATAAGTTTTCTCTGAGAGAGACAGGAAGTGCAGAAACATCCCTTTCATTATTTAACAGACATGTTTGATTTAGTTTGAAAAGTTCATTTATATCAGAGACATGACGATCATGTCATTGTCGTTCTTTTAAAAAAGGTCACTTTGTAAGTGTCGCACAACAAGTGTGTCTTTGATCTGTCCGTGTTTGTACGTCCATCACTCAGAGTGTGCGTACAGTTGTGTGAAGGACGGAAGAGGATGACTCAGATCTCTAATGACAACACATGCTGCTTTTCTGTCAGACTCATTGGGTTGCAGTGAAGTCATTACACAAAGACACACACACACACACACACACAAAAAAAAAAACCCGTCAAAGAAACACAAACCAAACACAAAAACTGCTTACACAAACACACTTCTATGATATGGTTATGAGGGAGGCTCTGCCATGTAATCCCATTCTCCTTGGTAAGGATGAAGACGAGCGTGTGTGTGTGTCTTTGTGTGTCTGTGTGTGTTTGTGCAAACTGACGGATGAAATATGGAGGACACTGTCGACTCCAGCTCCTTCCACATTCAGACAGACAGTGGTTACAGCGTTATGATGTCACAGTGACGCTGACCTTTGACCATCCTTGACTCAAAATGAATGTTTGTGCCAAAAGTGAATAAATTATGAAAATTAAATCAGATGAATTAGAAAACAGGAAATCAGCTTCTCTGTTATTTCCTCAGAGATTTTTTTAACAGTGATTTAAAATATAAAAAAGTTTTAAGAAACAGATTTTCATGAGAAATGTTAAGAAATAAAGGTGGTTGTTTGGATCAGACGGATTTCTAAAACAGTACATCAGTCGTGAAAAGTTTGCGGAGTCGCAGATGGATGAAGAGAACAGAAAGAGAGAGAGAGAGAAAACAGAGCTCGATTTACCTTGAACAGCTGATGTCGCTGCTCCTCTGACATCATCAGCTGGTGACTGTCCGTTACCATGGCGTCCATGTCCATCAGCCAATCCCAGAGCTCCTGGTACTCGACCTCAAAGTCCTGCAGACTGAAGCCAGAGAGAGAGAAATTGTTGTGATTGAATTTTCTTTTTGCTGTCGTTTATATCGTTCCCGACGCGTTTGTCTTTCTATTATTGTTTCTTGCATCGCTGTAATATTGTTCTGTTGTTTTGTCCTGCGGCGGCTGGGAGACGTATGCTTCTTGTTCTGTTGATAAAGGATGGAGCTAAAAGTGCGACTGAAATGAGTGAGAGACACTGAGAGATAAAGGCAGAGAGAGGGAGAGAGAGAGGAGAACTGTCCACATCTCTGGATCCTCAAACCAAACGAGCTGCTCTCATTAAGAGGGACACAAACATCAACACAGCTGATGACTTAAAGTCAGCGAACGCAGATCCAAAAGGATTCAGAGCAAACAAACAGGAAGTGGATTTATTTCATCCGGCTTCTTCCTCCATCAGAAAAAGCTTTTCGACTCCGTCAATCCAATTTGTCTTTTCATTCTCTCTTTCTCATTTCCGTCTTTATCTCCTCCTTTCCTCCCATGGCCTCCGTCCTTCCTCCTCCTCTTCCTCGACACAGGATCACATCAAATATTTATGCTGCTGGAACGGGGGCCGATTGCTCAAACACACACATTACTGTCAGCCGTTTTGTTAAGGTGTGTGTGTGTGTTTATTATTTATATATTCGCTGGTTCTCGGCCTCGGCGGGATGCGGCAACATGTTTCTCAACATTAGCGGTGAAATTGTTTGGAATTCTCCGGTCGCCACCGCCGACAGTTTGACAGCTCTGTCAGGCCCACAGCATTTCCACGACAATTCCCTCACACGCACAAACGCAAAGTATCAGCCGCACACACAGATGCACTCGCTGAAGCTCAATCACACAAAAGACAAAGGCTGGAAACACACAAAACAAACAGCTACTGATAATAACGTGTGCGCACAAAGACACAACAACTCCAGAAGCTGTCAGAATATAAACTGTGAATGAAATCAGAAAAACAAGAAGAGAGAGAAGGAAAAATGACCGTTCCATCACTTCCTGTTTCAGCTGATTCACCCTGAAGCCAAAATCATTCTCAGCTGTGATTCACTTTGAACTGACAATATCCAAACAAACATCGGTTCATTTAATACCCATAAGCCCCCAGGGCCTGACCTTGACCACAAAAAGACTTAAAGCTCCCTACTTGAACTTTTCCATACTTTCATTTTGAAGGGTTGATCCATTAGAAGATATTTCTGTGTTTTTAAGAACCAAAAACCATCTTAGTTTGGATGATTGATCCAGGGGGGCGTGGCAGAGGGCGGGGACTGCTTTGTTGTGACATCACAATGTTCAGGAAGTCCTGACGGCTGGTTTTAAGGTTTCTGAACACAGACTGAGACCTTTGACAGTTTCACTGGATTAATACAGAACCTGGACCGGATTTAGAGTCAAAGACCACATGGAGGTCTGCCTTCAGACCACATGGAGGTCTATCTTTAGACCACATGGAGGTCTGCCTTCAGACCACATGGAGGTCTATCTTTAGACCACATGGAGGTCTGCCTTCAGACCACATGGAGGTCTATCTTTAGACCACATGGAGGTCTGCCTTCAGACCACATGGAGGTCTATCTTTAGACCACATGGAGGTCTATCTTTAGACCACATGGAGGTCTGCCTTTAGACCACATGGAGGTCTATCTTTAGACCACATGGAGGTCTGCCTTCAGACCACATGGAGGTCTATCTTCAGACCACATGGAGGTCTGCCTTTAGACCACATGGAGGTCTGCCTTTAGACCACATGGAGGTCTATCTTTAGACCAGATGGACCTTTAAGCCTCAGGAGTAAAGAACATATTCAGAAAACTGCTTCCTTTCAGAACATTTCTTCACTTTCTGTTTTCAGTTTTTTAAATTCCCGTACATTCTTCTCTCTCTCTCTCTGTCCCTCCATCACCTTCTCTTCCTCACTTGGATTCATACAAATCGCCGCACTGGCTCCTCCCACCCTTTGCTCCATCTTTCTACCTTTTCGTCCCTTCCCCTCCTCCCACCTTCATCCCTCATCGGTCCGCCACTACAAGAGCTTCTCCATGAAATGGAAACTAAAAGAAAGCAGAAGAAGCGAGCGCAGCTTCCTTCCCCCTCGGCGGTGTTCTTCATTATGCGGCGAGCAGAGCGGCCTTTTTACTGACTCAGACAGATGAAGCAGATACAACACTCACACAGATTGTTTTCTCTTGTCATTTGTCGTTTTTCTCCCCCGTCTCTCCCCTCCTCTCTTCTCCTCCCCTCCCCGACTTCCGTCTTGTTCTCCCACTAATGTTAACTAAACACTTTGTAAAACAGGATCTCTCGGGGGGGGATGGAAGACGAGAAAACAGACAAATCGGAGAGCAAGGAGCGACGTGGCGGCACTGCGGGGCTGCGTTCGACGCCGGGACGGTTACAGAGCGTTTGAAGTGTCAGCCTCTCTCTCAGTTACACGACGCTGACGGAGAACGTTGGAGTGTTACAGCGAGCTGTTCTGACATTTAGTCACTTGAGGAAATTCAAATTATAGGAATCTATTATTCATTTCCGGCTCGTCATAATTCCAGTCAACGGTGGATTTACCGAACCGTAACAGGTATCAGATAGAGATAGATAAAGATAGATAGTTACTTTATTGATGCCAGAGGGAAATTCAAACAGCTATCATGTGAATACTGGAACATCCACAAGATTTATGAAGACATTTCACAAAGGGAAGATTTCGTTGTTAAATGTAAGATGTTTGCACTCAGATTTCATGACCACGAAGCAGGCGGCGCTGGAGGGCCCTCAGCTCGACGTTAAGATCCTCCCCAAACATGAAAATCTTCTACCTGGAGAAATAATGAGTGTTTTTTCTGCACACAGTTAAATAAACTGGGACGGTTCCCGTTAACAGGAGACGATGAGCTGGCTCCCAGAAATGGAATCAAAATACAGACGCTTCTAATGATGCGACCTGACCGGTTCGTCGAAAAAGCAAACAGATCAAAGTCAGATTGTTCAGACGAGCAGATCATCCAGCCCAGGAAGGTCACACACTTTCCTGCTTCATGACTTTTATTCCTGTGAGGTGACGGTAAATCAAACATGTGACCTCAGTTCTCTTCAACAACATCCAAGTTGTTGTTTAATTCATCATCAAAAAGTTGAACTTTACTTTGCTGCCATGAACAGAACAATTAATCACAGAGACGCCGGCTTCCTGTGATGTGCTGTCCTTTCTGAAGTTTTGTTCTGGCTGCTGTTTGTTCTTCTGCTGATGAAAGTGAATCTCTGTCTTGAAAGTGCTGTGTCATTATTATCATTATCACTGTATCCATTTATTTATTATTATTATTATCTAAATAAGCGGGTTTAACAACTGAGGTCGTACGACACACGCCGTCTTTCATTGGAGGTTAAAGTCTCTTTAATTTCACTCTCTGCTGCCGCTACAGTGACAGCAGCTGGAACCGCCGTCTCTAATTCATCATCCTAAATACAGGAGGAAGAGGAGGAAGAGGAAGGAGACGAGAGTGAAGAAGAACAGAAGAGGAAAATGGAGAGAGGAAGAAAGGATGGAAGAAAGTGAGGAAGGAAAGGAAAAGATTGGAGGAGCAGAGGGAAGGAAATGAAGGGTAAAGGATAAAAAAAAGACATGAAGGTAAGAGGAAATAAGGAAAGGAAGGAAGGATGGAGGAGGAGGGGATGAAGTGATGAAGTGAAAGGTTGAATGAGTCATATTGGCAGGCGTCACCTTTCAGCCGGAGACGGTTGGATTTATGAGGAGATTCACTCGTCTAATGGATTCATCCGACTCAGGCATTTAAAGGCAAGCTGTCCCTGCTGACACTCATCCACTCATCCATTCACCCATTCATCCACTCTGAAGAATTCACTCCTACTGCGACGGAGAGAGAAAAAAAAGTTCACCAGCTCATTCATTCATTTAGTCAACAGGTCACTCATTCCTTTAACAAGCGACTCACTTATTTGGTATTTAGTTCTTCGTTCATCCTTCCATGTACTCATTCCATTCATTCATTCACCCACGGTCACTCATTCATTATGTTCACTCACTCATTTAACAAGAATTTTACTCAATTATTTGATCATTCATCAATTTTTTCCTTCATTTATTCATTCACTCACTCGTTGATTCATTCATTCATTCATTCATACCCTGTTTTTTTTAAGGTTATTCATTTGTTATAAATTTTGAATGAAGATATTTTCTATGGCCCTGTGATGGACTGGAGACCTGTCCAGGGTGACCCCGCCCTCGCCCAGAGTGAGCTGGGATTGGCTCCAGAAGAAGATGAATGAATGAATGAATGAATGAATGAATGAATGAATTTTTATATGAGACAATTGAATAGTTCAGTCTGACCTTCATTTTCTTTACAACTGAACCAAATCATGGAAATCTCAACTGGGCTCATCACAAAGAAAAACATGTAACATCCACTTACTACCAAACTCATCACACACACCGCTGCACTGGAAACACACAACACACACACACTCACGCAAGAGTAAATCTGAGCAGCAGCTAATATATGAATAACCAATTAGTACCCAAGACCACCACTGTAAATAACTTAAACATCAGACTGCAGCCTCAGAGGACAGACGAACACAAACACAACTAAATGAGTCTTTCATTTGTGTGTGTGTGTGTGTTTGTGAAAACAACTTCCATTCCTTTTATTTAAGTCAAACACAGTCCAGGTCACAGAGTGCTTTACACCAAATTTTAGCAGATATGTGTTAATGTGTGAGTGCAATGTGTCACTGCAACAACACAACATACGACGGACTCACAGAGCAATTTAAGCTGTTTGTCATTTGCATACACACAACTCGATGTATGTTTTTATTGTGTAGATGTGTGTGTGTGTCCTGTGTGCGAGTGATAACCGCAGACGGCGGCTCCTCGAAGCTCAGGATGAAACGGCGTCAGGCAGCGTGACCAAAGATGCCGCTCGCTGAGCTCGGCCACACCACATTATAGCTGTTAACACTTCTCTGTGTGTGTGTGTGTGTGATTACATTTGACTGTGTGTCTGTTTGTGCGTCTGTTTTTTGTGTGTGTCACATATCAGTATGTTGTGTTTTTGTTTTTCTTCAGTTTCTCTCCTTCTCATCAAAACAAACAACAATCAGCTGTTTGTTCCCACACAGCAGAAACCAGAAACCTGCAACACCAGATTCACTTCTTCTGGTCCAGCACATAGATCCTGATCTGAACCAGATCCGACCCAGATCCTGATCTGACCCACATTTGGCCCAAATCTAGCCCAGCTGTCAGATGCTACTTACACATCTGGACCGATTCTGTTGCCTACCTACTGATAACTTCCTGTTACATCACGCTTGGCACTGTGATGGGTTTTAGCACGCTCAGGCTAACAACGCTGTCAGAGTTTTACAGGAGAATCTGTGCTCTTATTTTGGCGGAGAGGCTCCGGTGTTTACCTGTTGCTCTGGGCCATCTGGCTGTAGTGCCTCCTGCTGGCGGACGAAGGGTAGCGCAGCGTGCTGAGTTTGACCACCATCTGCTCCAGAGCGGCGCGCTGGACTTCACACTGACTGGAGATCAGCTCGGCCTGGACGACAGAGCGAGAACACACGAGTCAGTCAGGGAACACAAACTGCTCACGACTCTACAGGTTCAGCTTAGAGACGTCTTCAAGCAGCAACGACCGAAGCTAAAGAGTGAAGTGACAAAAACTGCAGCTCCAGAATCAGACATTGCACAGGGTTAGGGTTATAAACATCAGCAGGTACAAAAGAACGTCATGTTGTGTTGAAGACTGTAAACTAGAGACTGAGACCATAAACTCATCAGGAAAACGTTTACTGAGGAGGAGGAGGGACATTTTCCCATAGACTTCAATATAAAGGAGGAGGAGGGACATTTTCCCATAGACTTCAATATAAGGGAGGAGGAGGGACATTTTCCCATAGACTTCAATATAAAGGAGGAGGAGGGACATTTTCCCATAGACTTCAATATAAAGGAGGAGGAGGGACATTTTCCCATAGACTTCAATATAAGGGAGGAGGAGGGACATTTTCCCATAGACTTCAATATAAGAGAGGAGGAGGGACATTTTCCCATAGACTTCAATATAAAGGAGGAGGAGGGACATTTTCCCGTAGACTTCAATACAACCTGACTTTTTGATTGAAGTTGACCACGCCCATTTAGAAGACAGGAAGTGTGTATCATTTAATTCCCTGTGATGTGTCACCTTCTGTAACTTTGACTCCACCCACAGGAGAAACTCCGCCTCAGTGTAGTCACCACTGTGTCCTCCAGGCGGAGCTAACGGCGAACAGCAGAGTTTTGTTTTGTCGTTTTTGCCACACACATCACATCACATCACATCGCACACGCACATCGCGGCAACCAAACAAAGATAAGAACAAAAAAGTAAACAGGCTCTTAATTGGTAATACTGGTGGTTAAACTGATATGACATCAGATCAGACGCAAAGTGACACAGTAAAAAACTTCTGTGTGCGTCTGTGAGGTGAAGTTGTGTGTCTGAGTGGGATCACCTTCCTCTGAGTGTGATTAGTTGTTTATTGCAGATGAATGTTTTGATGGACGTGTCCTTTAAAGCCCTGCAAGCAGCCAACAAGCCACTACAAACACACTCCTGGCTTCTCCTGCACCCACACACACACACACACACACACACACACACATGCTTATAAATGTATATACCCGCTGATTTCCCTCACGCACACATTTATAATGAACCGCTTTCCTATTGTGCAAATTACCACAAATACGCAGAACAATAAACACACACACACACGGAGCCGTACTTTCTCACAAATTGTCCTGCACACACACTCACGTCACAGCGAGTCGCACTCAGTACCCAGACACAATCATATAGAGGCACTCAGCACGCCGCTCAGATGTAATTGCATACAAACTATATGGAGATGAGGCTTCAATTGAACCAATGAAGGCAGAGCGAGTGCGCACAAACAGTGACACACACACACAAGGAGGGCTGTCTGTTTTTTTTGTTTTTTTTTTTTCCTCCCCTCCTCATTCGGTAACAATCTGAATAAAGTGTCGTTGCGTCGCGTTTGCCATCCGATCTACTTAGTGGACTCGGCGGAAGGATCTGGAAAGGTCATCCAATCTGTGTAAGGCAGAGCCGCTCAATCAGAGAGCTAATAAACAAACCGGCAATACACAATCAGCTGTGTGTGTCTGTGTGGGTTCTGTTTGTTTTTCATGTGTGTGTATGTGCCGGTATTGTAGAAATGAAAACTAACTGGAAGCTCTCAGAGAAAATGTTTCTCACTTTGTCTAAATGTCTCTCCACTTTCATCCATTAGCTGCCGGCTCTGCGGCTCCTGCAGGCTGGTTAGTCGAGCACTGAGTCAGTAAATCAGTCAAGTTGTTCATTAGTTGGTTAGATTGTTCTCTTTGCTAATGCGCTCCCTCGCGCTGCAAGTGAGTCTGAATGTGGGCCTCGGATTACATCCAGAAGCCCCTTCGTTCGTCTGTGACGTTTTACCCTCAGCTGTCGGGCGGTCACGTGACTCGTCACATGACGATGATCCGGGACTGGCAGCCAATCAGACACCAAAGAGACCCAGAGTGGAAACTATGAAGCGAGGCGAAGGCGAGGCGTTCAGGGATGTCGTGGATCTGAAAGGAGGCGGTCTGGATCAGGATGCGTGGTCCTGGTCCCGGATCAAACTGGGCCCTGTGTATTTTTGGGTCTGAGCGAGTTGTGAGTCTCATTTATTGACTACATTACCCAGAGTGCATCTTGGTCAAGTTAATCCGTTTAGTAGAACCTGCTCTTTTATTTGCTCTTTGCCCCCCCCAATCTGTCCGTTGTGTGTCAGAACCAAGAACGACAAAAATTCATAAAGCAATTCACACAAAATCAAATACGTTGTACATTAATAACCTAACTGATTGTGTGTTTGTGTGTGTGTGTGTGTTCAAGTAGAACGGCTGAGTCCAGTGTTTCCTGTCTTGTCTTTAAAGCTGCTAATAGACGCAGGAATCAATAAGAATCTGCCTCATTTGATGAATATGTAGACCATCCCCTGACACACAAACACACACAGACACACAACCAGGCAAGTTGTGTATGTGCACGTGTGTGTGTTATACCACAATGTGCTGAATCAAGTAATTTTGGGGCTTTTTGTTTACAGGTCAGGGCCAATTTACCCCACATGGAAATCCTCACAAGCACATCTCCCTCGGGGCGTGTGTGTGTGTGTGTGTGTGTTTGTGTGTGTTGGTCGACATGTTTTCATGTTCAAACATACATGTTTGTGTTTGGTGGCAAGTGTGTGTTGATTTGCTGCTATGAAAATGTGTTTTGGTCTTGTGTTAGTGTGTGTTCCTGTGTGTTAGTGTGTGTGTGTCAAACTGTTTTAGACTGAAGGCAGAAATGCTCCTCAGCTGATCAATCAATACACAAATCAGTCAACAAAACACGACACACAACGGCACCAGATCCACCAGACCCAGAACCTGAACCAGACCTCCACCCTGGTGGAAGATAAATAACACTACTAATAACAACAACAACAACAGGCAATGAGATGCAGTAAAAACAACACAACAACTGAGTGTAATCAGTGAGGATTGTGTGTCTTCTGAATTCCTCAGTTAATTTCTTTGTGTGTGTGTGTGTGTGTGTGTCAGGTCAATACTTGAGGTGAGATATTCCAATAACAGGGTGTTTTTGTCCTGATAGAGCGGAGCATTTGGTAATGATACACAATCAATAATGGATATGAGACGGCTGCATCCAGCTGCCAGCGCACACACAGACAGACACACACACACACAGACACACACGTTTGGTGCAGCTAACTGCACTGACTCCCATTCACAGTGGACAGTTTGACACCACCTGACCAGGACATCAGAGGACATTCAGGTCCCCGAGAGGACAAGAGGGCCCACAAGGTCTGTGTTTATACAGAGTAAGGTCCGTAAGAGGGAGCAGCACACACACAGACACACACAGGCACACAAATCTGTGTTTGTCGATACTGTAACACAGTTTGATTTGGTGAACGCTCAGCTTTCATCTGTCAGAGAATGAATAATGAGAGGAATGCAATAAAACACTCACACACACACACACACACACTATAAAACACATAAACTATAACCTCCATTTTATGACTAATATGACCGACAGACAGAAATCTACTTCCTGTTTCTAGTTTTCACTCTATAAATATTTTTAAGCTGCAGTTCTTTCAAAATAAAACGTTTCTCCACCAGCTGTAGCCTCTCGACACCCACCGATGATCTGTGTAAGTGTCTACACAAGACAAAGACTGCAACACAAACAGAGACACACAAGGCACACACATCTGTTGTTTATCTCCTCTGTATTGTTATAAGCTGTCTTTTTTCGATTTGTTATTTTTTGCAGTTAAAGATTAAAAAAATAAAAAATAAAAAATTCTGGTCAGATGAATTATGAGAAGTGAATTACATCTGTAAGACAGAGCTGTGTGTGTGTGTGTGTCCGCAGGCTGCCTGTGTTGTCCAGATGTGTGCACAGAGGTTTTCATCTACATTTAAAATCTACTGAACAGAGTTTCACCTCTGACCTCCAGTAACCTGCCCCTCATTGTGCGTTACATGTGTGCGTCATGTGTTACATTACTGTAAACCTGAGTTTGTGGTGGCAGGTCTGGCCTCATGTGGACCAGCTCAGCTCCCCCTCCACCTCATCTCTCACTCTTTCTCATTAAGATCAGATTTTATTATGTCATTTAATTATTTCCTAATTAGTTTGCATGTTAATTAGAATAGTGGCTAATGATAATTAGCTGTATTAATGGGAGCTGCTGTAACCCCCCCCCGCCGCACACACACACACACACACACCACCACCAACTCCACCACCTGCCAAACATCTTCATCCCCAACCAGCTCAGCTCAACACGTGGAGCTCCAGCGTGCCGATAAATCAAACAGCTTCCTGTTTGAGTGATCCATCTGGCAGGATTTTCAAATTAAAATGTTGACATGCAGTAAAGCACCCTAATATATTAACTTATATTAATAATAATAATAAAAAAAAAAGACATTGAACTTTTTGAAGCTGTGGAAAAATTAAAATCCAACTTCCAGTCTGGAATGTCACAATAAAGCCAGGATGCAGATCGACTGGAGCGTTTCCATGACAGTTGGATGTCACTTCCTGTTAGTGTGTGATTGATTGACAGCTGTATCTCAGACTCCACCTTCTAAAACCCTGCTCAGGTATCAGAAGGATCCATCATGGGCTCACTGTTGCTACGGGAAATGTTCAAACCCGTCCCTTTGCTCAAGGGCACCTCAGCAGTCACCGAAGATTTCCACCGCAAACTGGTGTTGACTTTTTATTACAGCAGTCAGCAGCAGTTTAGCATCTTCAACACACCGTCCCTGACACACACACACACACACACACACACACACACACACAGGTCTCTGACACCTCTCCTTGCTAAATTAGCTGATCTCCCAGCATGCTCTGGTGATGCAGACTGAAAACACTATTAGGAAAAAACGTCAAGCAGCCCAAAGAGAGCGGAGAGAAAATGATGATCACCTGAAAAAAATCTATAACATTTCTCCAGTCTCTGCTTAAACACACACACTGACACACACACACACACACACACACACACACACACACACACAGAACAATGCAGTTTATCGGTTAAAGACACAGCAGCCAGCAGGTGGAAGTGTCTCTGATTGGCTCAGAGATGCTGAATGACAGACAAGGTCAGAGACACTTTATGGTATTCTCTCTTCTCTATTTGTCTTTGTACCACACACACACACACAGACACAAACACACACGGAAACACACACAGACAGAGACAGACACACACACACACACACACTGCATCAAACAAGATGCTGTTTTTAAAGATGAGATACTTTGATGAGTCAAATGAAGGTTTTGCAGAAGTAATTAGAGAAAAAAGTGGTAAACTGATAAATGTAAGGAAGAGACAGGAGAGAGAGGGAGATCTAAAGTATCCAGCCGTGTGTTTAGTCATTTATTTAGTGTTTATCTGCTTCTCTGTTAATTCATCTGAGTATCATCTGAACACTTCAGAGAAGGTGGAACGAGTTGATATTCCTTTAAAATGCTCACACAGTTTGTGTTTCATTGACATTGTTAGAATGATAAATAAAATAACTGTCCCAGACTCTTCCACATAAAATTCTCTTCACTTTCCAACCTTTCCAACCTGTGTGTGTGTTTGTTTGTCGTACATTTAGCACGAGTGTGATTTCTGTTCAGTGTGTTAGAAAATGTTCAGAAAATGTAAAAAGTAAGAACAATCAGAGGACAAATTAAGCTCTGCTAATTATAAATGTCACTCAGTAAAGATTTCTGCTGGGGCTCTGATTGGCTGTGACATCACCCACCGGAGCCAATAGGAGCGTCCGACGTGGAGACGTGACTCTAGACGTCACTATCAGAGATGGAGGATGAGAATGGACGGATAAACACACAGAAGGAAAGCAGCAGAGCTCCAGTCAGCTAAACGAATGAGAGAGAATCCAAACATGCTGCTTTCTGTTGATTTGTCCTCCGTCCATCCCTCCATCAGGTGGAGTGACCTTGTATTTCATTTACTGATAATTACATGGATTTATTCCAGCGAGAGGATTTAATTAGAATGCTAGAAATATTGATTGCCTCTATCATCTCCCTCTCCTCCCTCCTTCCCTCCATCCAGCCATCTCTCCATCAACCCCCGAACTGTCAGGGAATAAAAGAGAGAGAGGAGAAGAGAGGAGAAAGGAAGGAAGGAAACAGCTTCCTGTTTTCTGTCAATGCAACATTATGTAAATAAAAAGGTTTCAAAAGTTTGAATTCATTTCTTTAAGAAATTTGGGACAAAAAAGTGACAATACAAACCGTTAAAAAAAAAAACTACTCGAAGAATCTGTCAAAAGCTCGAAGCTAGCTGCTAAAACGTTTTCCATAAGTTTGCACTTCTGACGAGTGTTTTTAGCTTCTTTTCGCTGCAGGCTTTGTTTTTTGGCATCTTCACGATCTGGTGGAAACCAAAAATGGAGCTGAAAGTTAAAGAACTCATGATGACTCGTCACAGGGTTCAGAACTCTGCTCCTTAACGATAAAGAAGCAAAAGTTTGCTAACATGCAAAATTAAGCGATGGCGCTTTAAAGTGTCTGAAGAGCAGCAGGTTCAGCTGCTGTTAGCGAGCAGCTAGCAGATCATCCTGAGATCAAGAAGAACACACTGATCATTAATTAGCAACTTAATAATTAATCACATCTGTGAATCATCTTCACAAATGCATCGTGGGTAAGGATGTGATGCGTTCGTGTGCAGGGCAGTGAGGAGGAAAGAAAACAGAGGGAGGGAGTTCGACGTTCAGCCGAGCTAACGGGCCTGCTGACTTTATTTTCTGCTGGCCGAAGCAGAAAGACGCCGCTCTTTTTTTTTTTTTTTTTTTTGATGTTTGATTAATTATTTTGGTACCAATCCATTTCGGCTTCCCTCCATATTTAATTAAAATATCATTTTAAAACATAATTAAGTTTTTAATCCGACTGCGAGTGAGTCTCCAGCAAAGCAAAGAAGACTCCCGCTCTCTCTCCCACTCTATCGCCAAATTGGAAGTTGCCTACAGGCTTCACACACACACACACACACACAGGTGGGGAGAGCAGCACACCTTCAAGTTAACAGCGAAGTAGAAAGGTGTGAATTCTGTTGTTGAATGTGAGCATCTCCTGTCTGACCTGTGTGTGTGTCTGTAAACACTCAGCGTGTGTCCCAGCGGCTGCTGATGGCCGAGCTAATTATGCATGAAATCAAATATGATTTAAAAAGCAACATCACAAGAAATCCCCTCTCTACTACAACACACACACACACACACACACACACACAGCAGGAGAGGCAGGGAGATGATGATTGAGTGTGTGCTTTTGTTTGGATTGTGTGTTCAGACACACAAACAAACTTCAGACTGAAGTTCAGTCAGTTTCACTGTAAAAGATCAATAAATCCACATTCACTGCTTTCAATAACTGACCGTCTGTCAGCTGGTTTATCACACCGGAAGGTTTGTTGACTTGATTTCTATCTTTCATACTGATTTATAATGTTTGTCCTTTATGGTCCATTTTCTTTTAAACTCTGCCGCCATCGCTGTATTTTATTTTGCCTTTATTGTGGAGGAGAGAGATGGTGATGTCTCCGCAGTACACCTGTACCAGGTGAGGAGCACGATCCCAGCCATTGCCGTGGTATCAAAGTTGACACTTGTGATTGGAAGAAGAACAGAAAAACCAAAGTCTTCATCACGTCTGAGTGAGTTCAGACTATTAAAAATGCAGCAGGCTGCTCTGAAATCAAATTACCTGGAGCCCATTCGAAGGCTTCTCATATCCATCACCTCGGACTGCTTGGTCTTCAAAACAAGCAAATTAGATGTGGCATTTATTTACTTGGTGGGTGGCGGAGGGGAATTAAGATTTTGGGGGGTAAATTACAGGTAATTAAGGTCCATTCTGTGTAATTCTCAGCTATTAGATGTAATTTTATGGCGAGCATGTGGACGTGAAAGTAATGTGTGACGTGACGGACAGAGGACAGAAGGGACATGACTGCATGGCCCCCCCCCAGGTTCTATTTATTCTATTTCTTTCTTCAAATTCACCTCCTTTTACACCCCCAGCCCCCCCCCCCCACCACCACCACCACCCATCCTACCTGGGCTTTAGTCTCCGCTCAAGGACGCCATTCCAGTTATTTTCAATATCAAAGATGGAACATAAATCAAAAACGCGCGACACGGCGGCTACAATCCTCCACCTGCAGCGACCGATTCAGAGAGAGATGGAGGGAGGAGGAGCAGAGGAGAGGGAGGTGAAGATGGGGGGGGGGGGGGGGCAGAGAGAGAAGGAGGACTAAGGAAAGGAAAAAGGGACAACAGAGAGTAATTCTGTTTATGACTCAATGAAACAGAAATCTTTAATATTAAAACCACACGATCAACTTCTGTCAGGAACTTTTAGAATAGAAGGAGTGACTGAATGACGGATGAATGAATGAATAAATGAATGAATGGACGGATGGACGGACACTTGATTCCTGAATTCCATCTGTTTGGGAAACACTGAAACTATTTGATCGTTTTAATGAAACGAGAATTTCAGGACGACGGCCGGAGAGAGAAGCTGAAGGGGAAATGAAAGAGAGATGAAACAAAAAAAAAAAAAACAAAAAAAAACAATTAATGAGAACAGAAATAAACGAAAAAGGTCGATAAAGAAAGAAAGACAGGCGTGTTGGTTCTGACAGAAATGCTTTACAGCTGTTGGCATCTGCCTCGTCGTGCCACCATCGGCCCCGAGGGTCTTCTTCACTGGATTATCACGGTTGCCACAGCAACAACACCACACGCCAACTCTGGGGGGGATTTAAAAAAACGAGCCTAAATTACCCGGGGAGAGCGATACCTCGCTGCAGATTCCCATCTTTTTACGGCCTCGTTAGTCGGGATGGAAATCCCAAAATCCAGCAGAGAGGCCGCCCGGCTGGAGTCAGCAGCTGCTGTAACAACACCCGGGAGGACGTTTGTTACCGAGACGACCGGCGGCGTCCCCGTGATCCCGATCAAAGACGTCCTCGGGAGTGGGATGAATTTTTATTGGACGATTCCAAACAGATTTGGACGACAAAGTGAAATAAAAACATCATGAAACGAAACGGCTTGTTTTTACTACAGCGAGGACGGATTTAAAATCAAGCTTCAGTTATCGCTAATCGTTTTCATTATTATTACATATTACAATAACTTCCTTTAAAAAAACAATCTTTCTTATTTTTGAATGACCTATCAAGTCTCCTGATATTCAGGATCAACACTCTGCGTGAGAAGGCAAGTTTGTACCGAGATGGAAAACAGATTCAACCAGTCAGGACTCACTGGAAAGAACATGAACCATGAAGGTTCACTTCTGACCGCGGCGTCACAGGTTCGATACCGACGGTCCCCTCCCTCCGTCTCTTTCTCTGTCAGGATGTAACAGGACAGGAACGAGGAGGGATGGACCTGGACGGACTCAGGCCTTTAAAAGCCCGTCAGTCCACAGTGTGTGTGTGTGATCTGTCAGTCTGAGCTTTTAGTTTATCAGCAGGTCATTTCATAATTTTACATACAAGTGATTTATCATAATATTACCAACACAATCTTTTATTATTCCTCACCTTCACTGCTCACTCCTTCTGTTTCACACTCTCTCTCACACACACACACACACACACACACATATTTTCTCTTTCAGTCTCTCTGCAGTAGCATCATCTAGCTCCTCGGTCAAAGCGGAATAATTGTCAATGAATATTTAACAAGGTTTCAGATGGAGGGATAGACATCATCCTCCCTCTCTCTCTCTCTCAGTTCTCTGTGATCCAGAGGTTAGCGATACGCCGTGGTCAGCGGTGCGTTCAGCAGCCAGTGGATTAGTGGAGGGGAGATGATGAAGTGCAGAATAAATACTAAATAAACACCCTCCGCTCGCTCCACATACAGTAACGCCGCTCTGCACCGGCAGCCATTTTGTGTTCTTCCCGACCCCCACACCACCAACTGGACTCGTGTCTCAATTTTTGTTTTTTTTTTTAGCAAAAGAGGTCATGAAAGTCTAATTAGCCACCGGCGACATTTTTAATGTTTGGTTCAGTGTAGATCTGATTTTTAAAATATTCAGTCTGATGGAGAGACTGCTGAGACGTTCTGGTTTAGAGACGTTCTGTTTTAGGGACGTTCTGGTTTAGGGACGTCTTGTTTTAGAGACGTTCTGGTTTAGGGACGTCTTGTTTTAGAGACGTTCTGGTTTAGGGAAATTTTGGTTTAGGAACGTTCTGTTTTAGAGACGTTCTGGTTTAGGGACGTTCTGGTTTAGGGACGTCTTGTTTTAGAGACGTTCTGGTTTAGGGACGTTCTGGTTTAGAGACGTCTTGTTTTAGGGACATTCTGGTTTAGAGACGTTCTGGTTTAGGGACGTTCTGGTTTAGGGACGTTCTGTTTTAGGGACGTTCTGGTTTAGGGACGTTTTGGTTTAGGGACGTTCTGGTTTAGAGACGTTCTGTTTTAGGGACGATCTGGTTTAGGGACATTCTGGTTTAGGGACGATCTGGTTTAGAGACGTTCTGGTTTAGAGACATCCTGTTTTAGGGACGTCCTGTTTTAGGGACGTTCTGGTTTAGAGACGTCTTGTTTTAGGGACGTTCTGGTTTAGAGATGTTCTGGTTTAGGGACGTCCTGTTTTAGGGACGTTCTGGTTTAGAGATGTTCTGGTTTAGGGACGTCCTGTTTTAGGGACGTTCTGGTTTAGGGACGTCTTGTTTTAGAGACGTTCTGGTTTAGGGACGTCTTGTTTTAGAGACGTTCTGGTTTAGGGAAATTTTGGTTTAGGAACGTTCTGTTTTAGAGACGTTCTGGTTTAGGGACGTTCTGGTTTAGGGACGTCTTGTTTTAGAGACGTTCTGGTTTAGGGACGTTCTGGTTTAGAGACGTCTTGTTTTAGGGACATTCTGGTTTAGAGACGTTCTGGTTTAGGGACGTTCTGGTTTAGGGACGTTCTGTTTTAGGGACGTTCTGGTTTAGGGACGTTTTGGTTTAGGGACGTTCTGGTTTAGAGACGTTCTGTTTTAGGGACGATCTGGTTTAGGGACATTCTGGTTTAGGGACGATCTGGTTTAGAGACGTTCTGGTTTAGAGACATCCTGTTTTAGGGACGTCCTGTTTTAGGGACGTTCTGGTTTAGAGACGTCTTGTTTTAGGGACGTTCTGGTTTAGAGATGTTCTGGTTTAGGGACGTCCTGTTTTAGGGACGTTCTGGTTTAGAGATGTTCTGGTTTAGGGACGTCCTGTTTTAGGGACGTTCTGGTTTAGAGACGTTCTGGTTTAGAGACGTCTTGTTTTAGAGATGTTCTGGTTTAGAGATGTTCTGGTTTAGAGACGTTCTGGTTTAGAGACGTTCTGGTTTAGGGACGTTCTGGTTTAGAGACGTTCTGGTTTAGGGACGTCTTGTTTTAGGGACATTCTGGTTTAGAGACGTTCTGGTTTAGGGACGTCTTGTTTTAGGGACATTCTGGTTTAGAGACGTTCTGGTTTAGGGACGTTTTGGTTTAGAGACGTTCTGGTTTAGAGACGTTCTGGTTTAGAGACGTTTTGGTTTAGGGACATTCTGGTTTAGAGACGTTCTGGTTTAGAGACGTTCTGTTTTAGGGACGATGTGGTTTAGGGACGATCTGGTTTAGGGACGTTCTGGTTTAGGGACGTTCTGGTTTAGGGACGATCTGGTTTTGGTTGTTGAGAATAAAACGGAACATTTATCTCAGATTTTCTTTTTCTCTGTGAAACACAAACTAAAGACGGAGATGAAACCCGTCGGATGTTTATTTCAGTGTCGACCTCACATATCCGTCGAACTTTAATAGAAGTGGGGGTTCGTTCCCAAACACCGCCCCCTCTCTGCCCCCCCCCTTCCTCATTGTAATCAGCAGCCCTTACAGCCAATCTGCTGCCCATAAAAGTGTCTGCAGCCTGATGATGTACGGCTCACAGAATTACCTTATCTGCCTCTGATTTACTGTGCCTCACAGGTACGGAGACAAAAACAGCCTCCACTCCTCCATCCATCCCTCCATCAGCTCCTTCCTCCTTCTTTCCACTCCTCAATCCTGCTTTTATCCCTCTTCTATCAAATCCTCTCATCTTTTCTTCTGACATCTTGTTTCCTCTTTCCCTTCGTTCTTCTCCTCCACCGTTAAAGTTTATTCTCTCCATCTCTCTTTCTTTCTCCTTGTTTTCATCATCAGTTTCTCTCCATCTTCACCTCTTTCTCTAATTCACATCATCCGGTCTGATCTTCCTCTAAAGTTTTAGCGACATCTCTTATTCTTCTTTCCTTCATCCCTCTTTCAGCAGTTACATCAATCCCGCCTTCGTTTTTCTCATCGCTTTCTTTTTGTCCCTTCTTTTTTTATTTCCCTCCCATCATCTCCGTCCATCCCTCCCCTTTTCTCTCTCCCTTCACTTGTTCCCGTCATCTTGACACGTTTCAATTTTTCTCATCCCTCCTTCTGTTCATCCTGCTTTTCATTTTTCATCCCTCCTTCACCTCGACAATCGATTTCATCTCGTCTCCTCCGTCACTTCTTTCCATCTTTTTTGGTCTCTTTGACTCCTCAGAGAAAAAAAAAAAAAGGGATGCGACTGTCGTTTTCAGATCGGAGTCACAACTAACAGGGACAATGTGGATAAACACACACACAGACACACAAGTCTCAATATTCTGAGTCATTATTTCAACAGAAAAAAAAAAAACAACGAAAAGACAAAAAAAAAAATCTAACAAAAAAAAAAAAAACAAGAAGAAACCACAACACACACCACTTATTCACAAACTGACAAAAAGACTGAAAGACACACACACAGTCGGCATCAGTGGTTGTAATTACAGCCTACAGTGGTCCTTGTTGCCTTTTATTTAAGAACAAGATGGAGAATCTTTGATCAGAAACTGTGTGTGTGTGTGTGTGTGTCTGTGTGTGTGTTTGCGCAGTGTGTGTGTGCCTTGATATATGAATACAAATGAGTGAAATGATATCAAAATGTGGTTTTGATTGTGTTGCTCTGAGAGCTCAGAAGGGGGAGGGGGATGTAATTAAGTCACCAGGAGGACAGTCTGTGTGTGTGTGTGTGTGCTCATGAGTGTTTGTGTTTTAATAGGGTTTACTCTTTGTGTCCTTGCATAGATTCATTCATTTGTATTCATGTGTCAGTCCATATGTCCGCAGCAGTCTGAGTGTGTGTGTGTGTGTGTGTGAGCAGAATTCCCTCACTCGTCTTGTGTCCGTTGTTTAAATTACATTCAACTGTGCTTATAGTGAAAAGCATTTTCTTCCAGCTGAAAAGCAGCAGTGTTTATTCTCTGTTGTGTGTTCACGGGATGAGTCAGTTTGTGTTGGAGCGTCAAAGTGTATCGGGGACAATATGTGCTAATCACGATGTGCAGCAATAATAATAATAATAAGAAGAAGAAAAATAAAAATTTGTTCTGGTTGATTCATGTGCTCTCTGCTCTTTACTCTCTCCTGATTGGGTGGTACAGTCTGTCAGTCACACTGTAGCCCGCCCCCTAACCGCCTATTTTCCCATAGACTTCAATGCAAAGTGCCCATTAGGTCGCAGACAGAGTGAAGGTTAAAGACTCTACAGCTTTGGCTTCACTTTTCACAGTCTGTTTTGGTTTGGCCCAGGAAAAGACGGTGATGTCGTTTAAAATGAGCTCCGTTGCCATGGTTACAGAAACAACATAAACTCCCCCTTTCAGACGGGAATCGAACACGGCTCTCCTGTGTTTTGTTGACCCGTCAGTTCTGATGCGGACTTCGTCACGGCGCTTTTCCCTCCACCCCTGTCGCCATCACTACGACCACTTGGTGTCGCCTAGCAACAGAACCTGACAAACCCTCCCCCGCGATGAAAACGGGTTTGGGTTAGCTATGAAACGGCAGAAAAATACAAATTTCACCTTCAAATTTAACCATTCAAATGACGCTAGAGGAGAAATATCCAACTTTTCTGAGTGTTAAACTGAAGGAAGCAAACTCATCTCACTGGTCTCCAGGCGGCGGGCTCTGCTGCTCTGCCGCCGCTGCCGCCGCCGCCGCCACCACTTTCCCACAACTTTCATCAAACTCAAATACTTCCTCTAATAATCAGCGTGTCTGCCATGTCCATGTTGAACAAGGTAATGTAACACAAACCATCTGTGGCTTCAAAAAAAAAAAAACCCCCAACTTTACATATTCACTTTTACCATCCACGTAATTAAATATTTGAAAAATATCAGGAATGGAAAATTAAAACAGAAAAAGCCTGCTGCCACCACTATCAATTTATTCCCTCTCTCAGAGTGCATTAGAAACGTCAGATTGCCGTTGGCAAAGACACAGAAAGAGCCCGGTGTTTTTTTTTAACTCACTTTATAAATTACATTTTGGAGTGCTTTGGCATGCTAATACCTGCTGCCACGGAGAGCAGACAGCGTTAATTATTTCTTATTGGGATCGGCGGCGATTATTTGCATATTTCATTTAGCTGTTATAGATGTTGCAGGTGGGAGGGAGGAGAGCGAGGCGTGTGAGACCGTTTTCACTTTCTGTCTCACCAACTTTTGGATTGGGGGGAAAAAACTAAAAACTAAAAGAAAAGAGATGGATTCACTGACCGTGTGTGTTAATTTAGACTGATTTCAGTCATTTCCATGAACCACGGCAGATTATTGGTGATAATTACCAACATCAGCTTTCAATATCACGCAGGCTCCGATGGAAAAAGGTCAAAAAAACTGTTTTAAGAACTTCAGCGTGCTCAACTTCGTTTGCCCAAAACATCAATTATGACATTATTTGTACTCAATTGGCTTCACGAGGACAACATCGGCAGAAAGTCAAACTTTTTCAGAGCTTAGTGGGCGATGTGACGATGAAACTCACTTCGCTGTGATAAAAATCAGAAGCACTAAGAGCTTCAGCACAGACTGATAATCACTATTTAAAGGTTAAAGGTCCATGTGTTCTGAAGCTCATTGCCTGTTTTCAGAAACTGAGCCTCAAAACCGGCCGTCAGGACTTCTGAAACTTTGTGATGTCACAACTAAGAAGGAAGAGATCCCCTCTTCTGATTGGCCGACCTGTTGCTCCCGGAGCTCCACAGAGAGGAGACGATAAAACTACACCGAGACGCTTCTTCTGATGAAGATCGACCCCTGAAATCTTCAGATCAGCCTCGTCTTTGAAGGTCGGCTGTGATTCAGATTTTAATTCCCCGATATGTTTTATTTGGATGAAATTAAATTGACGCTTCAGTGACGATACAAATGAATTGTTTGGATTTAACAGACACACTTAAGTCGACGTGGATTAGTCTCTTAACGTTTGATATTAAAACTTTCCCGTCCGTAGTAATCTTAGCAAAGCCACAAATAGCATTTTATTTTTGTGAGGAATCAAATTTTCACTGTATTTTATTTGGAATTTGAGTCATTTTTTTTATAACATGAATATCTCAGCTATTTGTCAGAATCTCAGGTTTAAAGCCAAATTAAGCGTCGGACATCAGCGTCCTCTTTTTTCCCTCCGCCACCATTAAATGAGACTAAAGTAATGACAGCACACCCACATTACGTTTAATGAACTAGAAATCTATACGTTCTTTTATTTCATACTGGACGGCTGCCAGACACGTCTCCGTTTTTCTAACTGCTGCAGCCGTAAAGACCAAACGCCTTAAACGCCTCATTCTTTACGGAGACATTCAATTCGGGTATCAGAGTTCAGTATGTTAAATATCTGGATACTTTTTGCATAAATGAATCCCTGATCCTGCAAACTTTCATCTTTTGATTTATTTTAAATAAGTGGCCTACAGTGATGCTGCTGTGGAACTTATTGCTGTCTGTAACACAGCAGCCCCGCAGCTGCACATGCTCAGTGTTATCACGTGCAGCTCTGCAGATCTTAAACCAGGGATTAACACCAACACTGAGATTTTATTTATTTATATTTTTTAAACACAAACTATCTTGATAGAGTGTCACTGCGTGGTTAACCTAACTCCCCAAAACTTTCAAACTTTAATCTTAATTTATGCAAAGTGCTGTGTGGTGGAGCTCCGCGAGCGGGACGAGCCGTCTGATTGGTTCTATCAGGTATCAGGCAGGAGTCCAACACTCGGTAATTTGATTTAAAAGTGGTAATAACCTCAGGTCAATATTCAAATCACTCAGAGGGGGAGAGGAGCCGCTCTGCGTGTTCATGAAGCTTCAATCTCCACGCTCAGAGTCAGCCGGCCTCGGATCTCTATCACCGCCTTCCCATCATCCTCCTCTCCTCGCCTTCTTCCCTTCCATGCATCCTTCCCCCTTTTATCCTTCTCCTTCTCCTCAGACTTCACGCTCTGATGTCAGAAACTATATTAAAATCTCTGAACTGTGGTGCTTTCACGGACGTTCGGGAAACTTGGCTGTCAAACAAACACATGAAATCTTTTCCTGAAACAATGAATCCACATTTTATGAACGACACTCTGTGATCCGCTGCTGGACTCAATATCATCATTTTCTGACACTTCATTAAAGCTCCGTAGCTCATTACATCATCATAAAAAAAAGAATTAAGAAATAAAGACTATATACAAAGAACTCTTTCTAATGTCCTAATTTTCAGTGTGTATCACTTGTGTCTTGAATGAAAATGAAATTTATAGATTGAATTACTACAATTTAAAAATTAAAAACAATAGCTTTACACAGGGAAACATTTTAACATAGAAAACTAAGCTGTAAAAGTCTAAGTTACATTTTTAGTCCTCCGTTTGAGCTACTTGTGTCGCTCGATTAAAACAGGAGAGATGTGTTTACTTCACTGACACATGAAATAAACGGCCGATTGAGTTGAACATCAAACATATTTACATATTTTCCTTTTAGTCTTATTATTGGATGATGTGAAAATTCAGTCGGTCATTGAACGCATCCTTCTTGTTTACTTCCTTCCTCCTTCCCATGATTCCTCCTCTTGTCACCTAACTCCTCCTTGCCCCCCCCCCCTCCCCCCCGTCTGTGTGGTCTGTGGGGTGAAATAGAGGCCTGAGGCCAACAAGCTGTCTCCACCAGCTACACTGATAAGACACACACACACACACACACACACACACAGAGTCAGAGGCACCATACAAGTGCAGTCACAATCACAAATGTAGAAGTGCCTCATACACACACACACACACACACACACACACACACACACACACACACACACACACACACACACCTGTGCGCACACAAATAAAAAACACATAAAAACACTACATGTGCTCTGAGCATGTCAGAAATGTTGATACATGTCTCTCTAACTGATGTGTATATGGGACTGTGTATGTGTCTGTGTGTGTGTCTGTGTGTGTGTGTGTGTGTGTGTGCGCTCAGGGGTGTTTGGTTCAGCTCTCTAACAGGATTTGTGTCCCCCGTGTCCAAAGGAACATGGTTTAATCTCGACCCATCACCTCTCCTCCACCTCACCCGCCATGACACGCCCCTCGCCCCTTCCTCAGGGAATTAAAACTGAGAAAAGACGAAAACATTTTATTTAAAAAGATAAATCTCTTCAATGTTAAATCTAAATTTATTTGTTGAGTTGATTTACTTCATCATTTATTCACTTATTAGTCGACACATTTGACACTAAATTAACACTGCTGGGGGTTTAAAAACATTAGTGATTAGTTTAAGGATTAAAAAAGGTGATATATCGAAGTTTTTCTATTGCTGCATAACCGAGGTTAGCATGAACAGCTAATCAGTTAGCACTCTTAAAGAAAAACTTGACATGGACAATCAGATATTTAGAGCATTAGAAGCTTTGGAGCTGATTTTTCATCATTAATGAGCAGAACTCCTGATCAGATAAAGATAGAAACTTCAGATCAGCTCTAGAACAACACAAACACATGAGAGGAACTTTTCTTTGGAAAAGAAGGAAACATTCAGAGTGTTTTTGTAGTTAGAGAAAAGAGTCTGAACTGATCAGACAGGATCTTTGATTATTTTTGAAAATGGTGACTAAATAAGGAAAAACACACAAGAGATGAAGAAACATCTGTCCTGATGTGTACGTTGAATTTCTATAATATCTATCTGACCAAATGTGACGACAATTTTAAAACATCTGAGTGATGAAACACAAAGACTCAGATTCACTGAACAGATCCATTCACCTTTTCAGTGTGTGTGTGTGTGTGTGTGTGTGTGTTAACAATCCCCTGTAATGTGACAGACAAATCCCACTAAGCTGTTAAATATTACACTGGTATCACACTCGTATTAAACACCTTTCCACCTCTCACACTCTCCTCCCTTGCTGTCAAAACACACACACACACACTCAACCTTTACCTTCATCTTCAATATTGGAACAAAACACTACAGAAGTCACTTGAAAACCTTCACAGCTGCACAACAAATCTTTAAAATGCAGCAACTCATGGTCACACAATATTTCTGTACAACACACACACATAAAGCCTTTAGTGTGTGTGTGTCCTAATCCCCAGCGTTATATGTGCTGGTATCACTGTATCTTCTCCTCGCTGCCTAATCCCACCGCCCCGGCTCTGATATTTCCTGACATTTACATGAATCGCCCCTCTCCAGACGGACGGACGGACGGACGGAGGGGGGAGGTGGGGGAGGAGCGGGGGACGAACGAGGAGATGGAGGGAAAGAAATGAAAGACAGAGCGAGAAAGGAGAAGAGAAAAAGGTGATAAAAAGAAGAAAGAATGCAAAGATGGAGGAGAAATAAAGAAAGTAAATGAAGGAAAGAAGAGATGAGAAGGATTGATAGATAGATAGAATAAAAAAAGGAAAAGGAAAAGGGGGGGGGCTCCCACCTAAAATCAGTCAACCTAAAGGAAAAACTGAGCAGGAAGAGACAGCTGATGGATAATTCTGTCTTTCTGTCACATCATTTAACATCTTTAATTTATCTTTTTCATCTCTGCACGTTTCGCTGTGAGGAGGAAAAGAAGGAGTGAAAGTCAAAAGAAGGACGGATGAACATCAGAGGACAGAAGACGAGTCCCAGAGTCGGAGACATATGTGAACACCAATAACAACAAGCTCTTATGAGCGTCAGGAGACACACACAGACGTGCACACACACACACACACAGGGTATTACTCTTTGGAGGCTCATTAAGGCTCAGCCTAAAGTGATGACCTCACACAACAGCGACTGTTGCCAAGACGACCGTGTCAGCCATGTTTTAATGGGAGGATGTTGTGGAAAGACCCAAAAGGTCCACTTCAGTCCAGTCCCCGATGAAGCCTAAAGCCCTTCAGGGTCCGAAGTCACGCTCTTCCAATCCGAGGCCGGTTTAAGAAACAGCTCCGGAGATAAGATCCCGGCCTCGAAAACCGGCTCCAGTTCTGGGTTTCCAAATGGAACATTATGAACAGGCGTGACAAAAGATGGAGGTATTGCTCATGACGTCGTCATTGTTGATTGAGTGCGATCATTTTTTATCATTTCAAATTCGATCTCTGCTCAAAATCCTATAAAATCTGACACGTCACACGTTAAAACCTACAACTGGAAACGACACTCTGTCCTTTGAAACAGGAAGTGGTAATGATGTCCCTCATGTATTTCATCCTTAATGCGTCTCTGCATCTATTCAGCATTTCAGTACCGTCGACTGTTGGACAAGTGTTGTATAAAGTTAAGTAATATTATCAGCACTATCATCATTAACCACAGATTATAATCTATTTAGATAAATGTGTCCAAACACATTATATATTCAGCAGTGGGGGCACCAGCAGCCTGCAGAGCTGCAGTCACATTCACTAAATTGCATGCTAACTATCTCGGAGCCGGGTGTGAAATATGTCATTTGCCTCAGCTCTTAATTGCACTAAAAATGAAGATTAAGAGGATGAATTATTGATACAAGTTGGTATTTAATCTTTTGTAATGAATAGTGGATCCGCTGGTTATAAATATTGTACGAGGGTTCATAATTTGATAAATTTATTCCAATTTGCCCTTTATTTTGCCCTTTAGTCAAGGTTATGTTCATTTTAACACACACACACACTCGCACAAAGATATGTAGATGCACACACAAATACACTGCTGTGTATTTACCTCCTCCTCCGCCCTTGGTCATTCTTGTTTCATCTTTTTTTTTTTTTTTTATCGGGGTCCCTAAACACACATGAACACGATGCCCTTGGCTGACCTTGCGGCCCCCCCAGCTCTGTGTCTGTGGCAGTAATTAGGCCATGCATCTGATTGTCATTAAAGAGCACCAGCAGATAATGAACACAGAGTGAAGCCACTCGGTTTTTTTTTTTTACTGCACAAATGATTGTTTACTTCCTCCATCACACCATCAGCCTGTAGCCGCGTGACGGCTCTAAATCAAACACGTATGCAGGTGAGACGCTGCGACGAGCTCAAAACAATGGAATAATAAAACAGTCGCAGAGGAGGATTCAGGTCTGTGATGGTCTCACTCATCAGGATGATGTGCTGAGGCAGAAACATTCATAAAATGATTAAATACCTGCTGAACATGTAAATTCATCGACTTTGCTGGAAAGTCTGGTCACTGAAAACTCTTCGGCTGTTTGGGATCTCAACAGGAATCTGGACTTAAATAACTTAAGACTTCTCCAATGACTAAATACTGACCACAAGTACTGACTTGGACTTCAATTTTGAATTGAAACCCGACTTGGATTCAGAATGACTTGACCTAAGCCAGAGCAAATTCAGGCTTGATTTGAGCTGGTGTCAAACAACTTGAGGTCAGAGTGAAGTCTCGACTTGGACTTGAACGACTTTCCGTTGCTGAATCTTGTCTTGAATAACTTCAGTCCTGAATTCTCATCTTGAGTCCTAAATCCTGATTTGGACCTGAAACTTAACCGGGATTAAAGTCCTGATTATCTAAAGTCAGACTTAACTCAGACTGGCTTCAGATCTTATTTATTGAATCTTAAATTAAGATTTGGCTTGGACTTGGTCCAAATCAACCTGAGTCTTGTTTCCAATGAATTGAATTCTGTAATGACTCCTGACCTGGACTCATCTGGACCTGAACTTGACAACAAACAGGTTTGGTCTTCCCTGAAGACGCTGTGAGCTTTTCTGGCTGTTTGTTCCTGCAGCGGCAGAATCTTCAGGTTTTGTACTTCATTTGAGTTCATTGTTCGTCTGTCCACCTCAGACATGGACTGAATAATTTAAAATATCAGAGAAAAATGTGAGACATGTTGTGTTGACTCTTTGTGTGTCTGTGTGTTTGTGCTGTAAAGCAGCAAACAGAAATAATTCAGCAGGTTCACACCTCACTTTGTTGTTTGGAGGTTTTACGGATCAAAGCTTTAAGTGCAGAGGGAGATTCACACAGATAATGAATGGACTGTTAATGTGCTGCGGCCAGGCAGCTAATGGACACACACACACACACCACTGATACCCACAAATACAAAAATACACTCACAAACACAGGCACACATACACACACACAAAGGTGGTAGCTGGCTAATGGCTGTTACTGTTGACTGATCACAATGATCAAACTGCTGCAGCTCTAATTGCAACTAAACAATGTGAAAACAACTGGAGTCAGGTCTGCTGGAGGAGGAGGAAGAGGAGGAGGAAGAGGAGGAGGAGGAAGAGGAGGAGGAGGAGGAGGAGGAAGAGAATGGGGAAGAAGAAGAGGAGGAGGAGGAGAAGAGAATGAGGAAGAGGATGAGGAGGAGGAGGAAGATAATGAGTAGGAAGAGGAAGAAGAGGAGGAGGAAGAGAATGGGGAAGAAGTAGAGGAGGAGGAGGAAGATAATGAGTAGGAAGAGGAGGAGGAAGAGAATGAGGAAGAGGAGGAGAAGGAGGAAGAAGAGGAGGAGGAGGACGAGGAGGAAGAGGAGGACAACCAATAGAGAGAGGAAAAGGTGGAGAATCTAATGAAAAAGGAGGAAAAGGAAGGAAGTTAGGATACATGCAAGGAAATAAGGAAAGGTACAAGGAGGGAAGTGTGGATGATGAAAAGATGAAGGAAAGGACAGATCAAAGACGATGGTCTAACTGGATCCAGTCTAAAAGCCCATCACTTTATTGGCACTGACACTGCAGCATCATCATCAAGTTTGATTGACCCTCCGGTCCCTTTTTTTGGGGGGGGGGGGTCACTTTTCCAACACAAGAGGCTCTCAGTTTGTCTGTCTCTAATTCAGATGTTCAAAACGCTACGTTACTTCTTTTCTGAGGAAAAACTTTTCTATAAAAATACAAAACAAGAAAGTAAGAGAAGTTTAGTAGTAAGGAAGGAAGGAAGGAAGGAAGGAAGGAAGGGAGGGAGGGAGGGAAGGAAGGAAGGAAGGAAGGGAGGGAGGGAGGGAAGGAGGGAAAGGAAGGCTGACCAAATGCATTCATCATAAAGAAAGAAGAAGACGAAACATCTTTAAATGCACACAAAAGAAACTGAGCAGCAGAAACAGGAAGTGAATGACACACAATGAGTTTACATCTAATTAACAGAGTCCAGCCAATTAACCAGCGGCCAATGAGAAATGAGAAACCAATCAGGGTTTTAAATGGCAGCCAATACCAAATATACTGAGGAATTTCCAAAGCATTCTGGGTAGGAGTGTGAGCTGGTGTGTGTGACAGAGGGAGAAGGAGGGATAACAGGGATCATCACACAGGAAATGGATGGATATGAACCGAAGAATAGAAAACAAACAAAAACAGATGAAGAGAATAAGAGAGCGAGTCGAAGCCAAAGAGAAAATAAAAAACACCAGCAGGGTTTTTAGTGGGTTTTATTTTACCTTCAGGCCGTCCACCGGGCACGCAGCCTGCCGATTGGCCGACGGGTCCGCCGAGGCCACGAGGAGCTCCTGTGGTTGGCCGGTGTAGAGGAGGCGGGCCTGGACGCAACGGAGGGCACGGAGCATCCAGCCATGTTGGCGCCGGATCTGCCGCTGAAGCTGATCCCATTGGCTGGAGACCATCTGAAGGATATCCTTCAGA